>CAUYTI010099677.1:0-27663 GCA_963575145.1 Galago senegalensis | reverse complement strand
AAGCTGTCCCCCTGGGTAGAGTGCCGTGGCATTATAGCTCACAGCAACCTCCAACTCCTGGGCTCAAGCGAGTCTCCTGCCTCCGCCTCCCAAGTAGCTGGGACCACAGGCGCCCGCCACAACGCCCGGCTATTTTTTTTGTTGCAGCCGTCATTGTTGTTTGGCGGGTCCTGGCTGGGGATTCGAACCCGCCACCTTAGGTGTACATGGCTGGCGCCTTAGCCGGTTGAGCTATAGGCGCCGAGCCTAAAAATGATGTTTCAAAAGTAGAGTTTCCAAGGAGGATTAGAAAGTAATAGAACTTTAATTAAAATGTGGTGCAATATACAATGAAGATTAGCAGGTAGAGATTGGAACAATAAAAGGGACAAATTATTCACAAAAACACAATCAAAGAAAAGCAGTTTCCTTCATGTGTCAGAGTCAGAGATTTTGTTGATCTGATTTCACGTGGTCTATATTTTTTTTGGCCAGTAAACTCATGCACAGAAAAATAAATATTTAGTTTGTGTTACATAGAGTAAATGTTGACTAAGTATATTGATTACTTAATTGTTCATGAAGAATTTTCCCATAAGGTCAGAGAGTTCACAACTGGGTCTTTTACCATAACAATGCTTCCTTTTTCAGGTTTTTTTTGGCCTGGGTTGGGTTTGAACCCACCACCTCCAGCATATGGGGCCGGCCCCCTACCCCTTTGAGCCACAGGCTCCGCCCGACAATGCTTTTCTTGATCATGAGCTTTCTGTGGAGTTCTTTTTGATCAAATATTTTATAATGGACATACACTTCTTGTAGAAATCTTCAATTAGAAAGAGGAAAAATAGAAATACTAGTTTATTGGAAAATACGATATATAAGACTGAGAAGGGGAATATGATGAACCTGTGATCATGCCACCCCATGAAGTTTCCAGACTGCAGCTCAGGTGGGGGGAGCTGAAAAGAGCCGGCAGTGTCCCTGAGTGGAGGAGGCTGTTTGAGAGGCTGAGGCAGCCAGAATTTGTCGAACAGACCACCAAAGAGAAGGAGCTGAATAGCTAGTGCACTAGAGATCTACAGAAAAGTGATCTCGAGGTTTTGCTTGACACTGATCTGCAATTCTGTGAAAACAAAAACAAAAATGCCCTAAGCCAGAGAAAAAGCTGCACTTACACTTTGCTTCACCACAAGGATATGTTGTGAGACATGCATCATCGGGCAATTTCACGGGTGTGTGAACATCACAGAGTGAACTTACACAAACCTAGTACGAAGCCTCCTGCACACCTAGGCCATACGGTATAGTCTATTGCTCCTAGGCTACAAACCCGAACAGCATATTCCTGGACTGAATACTGTAGGCAATTGTAACACAATGCCAAGTGTCAGTGTGTCTAAACATAGAAAAAGTACAGTTTAAGGGACCACTGTTGTATATGCGGTCCATTGTGACTGGAAGGTTCAGCAGCAGGTTAAAGCTGTAGTCTGCAATCTGCAGGCCAATGACTGGAATCTATCTGTGGCCCATTTGGAAGAACCAGGCTACGCGGCAGGAGGTCAGTTAAGCAGTGGGAGAGCAAGTGAAGCGTCATCTGTATTTAGAGCCACTTCTGATTGAGACCAGAGCCCCACCACCTATCCTATCAGGGGTGACATTGCATTCTCATAGGAGCTCAGACCCTACTGTCAAGTGCACATGTGAGGGATCGGGAGTGTGCCTTGCACACTCTTCATGAGAATCTGGTACCCTCCTCCTCCAACACACAGTCTGTGGAAAAGTTTTCTTCCATGAAACTCGTCCTTGATGCCAAAAAGCTTGGGGACTACTGGGTTAAAGTGTTCCTAGACCTCACACAGGGCTAGAAATAATTTGTATTCTCCCCAAAGTGGGATGACTTCATAACACATGAGATATTGGGCCTAATCCTTAGAAGGAACTAAATTAGATGTAAACTAAAGTTACTCCAGATTTATCACAACAAAACTGAGAACCAAGCATTAAAAGGACCCAACTGATTTCACTTTGCTCAAATGTTACCCAGAATAAAATCCAACAGTATTCAAGGGACCTAACAACAGAAATTTCACACCGACTAGCATCCAATAAAAAATAAAATGACTGGACATGAGAAGAAGAAGAAAAACAGGAGCTACAACCTGCAGGACAGTCAATAGGGTGAGACCCAGAGATAATGGGATTAAAAATAAGGACGTTACATTCTGTAAGATAAGTGGGCTATGTACCCTCAAACAGTAATGGAAAATATGAACCTGATGAGGAAAGAAATAGAAGACATGAAAAACACTAAAATGGAACATCTACCTATAAAAAACAATATTAGAAATGAAAATTCACTGTATGTAACAGCAACACTCGGAATAGTGTTTAAGGAATACGTATGCATGTGCAAAATAGAAAATTATTGGTCCCTAAAATCCTAAATTTCAAGTATAACCTGCTGTAACAGTGTAACTGCTATCTTTCCAAACCTTTTCTTGCCTATATAAATACACGTATCATTAACAGTATTTGAAACAATAAATGATTAATGCAATGTTTGTTTAACAGAATAATGTCTAGGGAGTTGCAATTATTTTTACTTTTGAATAAGTATTTTAGTATATTTACCTAATAGATGTATATTATATTTATTAAGTTCATCTTTAAAGATCAGAAACTTTTCTTCCATCAAAAGTACATAAACAGGTATAGTTCCAAAAGAGAAATTAAAAAACATTTTGTCAAATTTGACACTAGTGATACAAGATGTAACTTCTCCAGTCTGCTACTTTACGGAAGTAACTTTACTTTAAATGTATCAATGTCGTCATCTTTACTAAATTGAAAGTTTTATTACATAATATGAAATGTAGTTTGGAAATATAGGATTTTTTTCTGGTTGTTTTTGATTACCATCCGAAGTAAGAATGTCGGCAAATTTGAATGTGTAAACTAAGATGTGATATTAGCTCTTGCCAGAGCAGTAGGTTTCAAAGAAAACATGAGTATACAACATTTGAGAAAGTGGAAACAATGGACTAGGTGTGTTTAGTTGTATATTAAGAGTTATGAGGAATTTAGAGAGGTCTAAGAGAGAAGTGAGGTGAGGGACATCTATGGTGACCCAGTGGTTAAAGGGTCTTAGATACATTTGTAAGGACTCCTTTGCTGTTTATAGATCCCCACATTGAAACACTAGGTTTGCTGCTCAAAGATTCCCACCGTGCAACTTTTTATAATGTCAGTAATAATCAGTTAGGGTTTATTCTTAACATCACAGTTTTTTAAATTATCTAGTCATCATTGTTGTGGGGTTTTCTTTTGACAATTCTTTTGCTGGCTCGGTGCCTGTGGCTCACGTGGCTAAGGCGCCAGCCACATACACCTAAGTGGCGGGTTCAAATACAGCCTGGGCCCACCAAAAAACAATGATGGCTGCAACCAAAAAATAGCCAGGCATTGTGGCGGGCACCTGTGGTCCCAGCTACTTGGGAGGCTGAGGCAGGAGACTCACTTGAGCCCAGGAGTTGGAGGTTGCTATGAGCTGTAATGCAACAGCACTCTACCCAGGGGGATAGCTTGAAGCTCTGTCTCCAAAAAAAAAAAAATTCTTTTGCTTTGGTCCTAATTTTCTTTACTACTTTACCTTTTGTTTTAAGCAATTCAGTAGATTCAAATTTTTATAGAAGTAGGAAGAATAAAAAAATGATAAAACTCGATTTCTTCAAAACAGATAGTATCTATTTCTATAATGAATAAGGTATGGTAAATTTTAAATTGGAGGCCTATTTTAGCAATATTTGGATTAGTCTGAACTCCAAAATCTTGCTGATATTTAGAAAATGTATCATGTGAAATGCAATGAAGACAGTTCAAATGGTAAATACTGCTATGTAAAAAATGGTTGGTATGTTTTTATAAAAAATTCTCACAAGTAGGGTGGCACCTGTGGCTCAAAGGAGTAGGGCATTGGTCCCATATGCCAGAGGTGGTGGGTTCAAACTCCAGCCCTGGCCAGAAACTGAAAAAAAAAAAATTCTTACAAGTAGCAAATTTAACTGATGAAATTATTTTGGTTCATTCTAGTAAGATTAATAATACTTTTTGAAGTTTTAATATTTACCAAGCATTAACAACCTTGTTTAGGCCAGGCATGGTGTCTCAGGTCTATAATCCTAGCACTTTGGTAGGCAGAGGCTGGAGGTTTGCTTGAGGCCAGGATTTCAAGAGTAGCCTGAGAAAAAGCAAGACCCCCATCTCCACAAAAAAATAGAAAAATCAACCAGATGTGATGGCATGCCCCTGTAGTCCTAGCTGCTAGGGGTGCTGAGGCAAGAGAAGTGCTTGAGCCCAAAAGTGTGAGATTATACCCTAGTTGGAGTGACAGAGTAAGACTCACTCTCAGAAAGAAAGAAAAAGAAAACACACAATTCTGGTAACCTAATTTTTGAAAAATGAATAAAAATAATTAAAAAAACTTTGTTTAACAAATTCAATCAACTCTTAGAAGTAGACAATTTTTTCATCATCCATGCTCATTCTTTCAAGTAAGAAAACTAAAATCTGAGAGGTTAAACAACCTGCCTAAGGCCACACAGCTCATACTTGGAAGTGCCAAGTTGTCAGCCTAAACACCTTGGCTCATGACCTGTGTGCTCAAGCACCGCACTGCACCACCTCCACAAGGAAATGGCTATACTATGCTTTTAAAGATAACATGTGGATTTAGAAAATATTGGCGAGGTTACATTATTTTTACTAATGGAAAATAAAATTTGGTGTATGCAGAAAAACAAGATAAACAAACCTCTCAGTAGGCCATTCATTCATAAGTAAAACTGTTGACTGACATCAAATACATCAGAGAAATTAGATCACTTTGCAGTATAGTAGAGAGAGTACAGAGGCTGCTTTCTGACCTGCGAATTACTACTGCATCTCTGGACATGGTTCCTAATTTCTGAGTATTTCAGTTTTCTCCTCTGTAAATGGAAATATTTGTACAAAATTATTGTTAAGGTCCTTTGTTATTTCCTGTTTTGGGTTTTTTGTTTCTGTGAATATGTACAATTTTCTAAAACAAAGTTAAATCAAATATACTCTCATCAAAACCTATTACCTACATAAAATGATTCTACAGGAGAATTACTCCTTATGGGCAACACGTATTTGTATTTTCTCTATGATGCCCCCTTTTTGGAGGTGTGGCCAAAATAGCTAAGTCTGTCTTTTGATACAAGAGAAATGATCAGAAGAGTCAGAAGACATAGAATTAAATATAAAGTTATTATTTTTATCCAATATAAAGATATGATTATACATGTATATTATTACATGTAAATCTTTATATCAGATTATGATTTTTTCCATAAGAGGTACCCCAGGATTTCTACCACATGACATCCAGATGATACTTTGAATGTACTATTTTTTTCATATATAAAGCTCAAATTCAGTTTCCTCTTCCCACCTTCATTTTTTGATAAATGCCACATTTACTGCCACCTGGTGTTCAAAATCAGTAGACTATTTTACAAAATCATCAAAAAACCTTACAATATACTTTCTTCTGGTTTTAAACAAAACAATACAAAGCACTAGAAGAAAGTGCAGGGAAAACACTTGAAGAAATTGGCCTGGGCAAATTTTTTATGAAAGGACCCCACGGGCAATTGAAGCAACATCAAACACTATTGGGACCTGATCAAACTAAAGAGCTTCTGCACAGCCAAGGACACAGTAAGTAAAGCATGTAGACAGCCATCAAAGTGGGAGAAAATATTCGCAGGCTATGCCTCCGACAAAGGTTTAATAACCAGAATCCATAGAGAACTCAAACGTATTAGCAAAAAGAGAATGAGTGATCCCATCTCAGGGTGGGCAAGGGACATGAAGAGAAATTTGTCTAATGAAGATAGGTGCATGGGCTACAGACATATGAAAAAATGCTCACCATCCTTAATCATCAGAGAAATGCTAATCAAAACTACTTTGAGATATCATCGAACACCAGTAAAATTAGCCCATATCACAAAATCCCAAAACCAGAGATGCTGGTATGGATATGGAGAAAAGGAAACACTTCTACACTGCTGGTGGGATTGCAAACTAATACATTCCTTTTGGAAAGACATCTGGACAACACTTAGAGAACTAAAAAAGATCTGCCATTTGATTCTACAATTCCTTTATTAGGTATATATCCAGAAGACCAAAAACCACATTATAACAAAAATATTTGTATCAGAGTGTTTACTGCAGCCCAATTCATAATTGCAAGGTCATGGAAGAAGCCCAAGTGCCCATTGATCCTGGAATAGATCAATAAACTGTGGTATATGTACACCACAGCATACTATGCAGCCACGAAGAAAGATGGAGACTTTACCTCCTTCATGTTTACATAGATGGAGCTGGAAAATGTTCTTCTGAGCAAAGTATCACAAGAATGGAAGAAAAAATATCCAATGTACACAGCCCTACTATGACACTAATTTATAGCTTTCATATGATTGTAGCCAAGAATATGGGGATGGGTGGGGGGAAGGGAGGGTTGGAGGGATCACTTTTATGGTTTATCTTATGAGGGTACAAGTGAATCTTTCTAAGAGTAGAATATAAATGTCTTAATACAAAAACTAAGAAAATGACATAAAGACTTTGTTAACCAGTTTGACAAGAATATTTCAAATTGTATATGAAAACACACTGTACCCCATGATTGTATTAATGTACATGTCTATCATTTATTAATAAAAAAAGGGGGGGAAACGTCCTTGGGTTTTCTCTGTAGTTATATTGAACCTATAAAGTCATTTGTGAGGAAATAATATCTATTTTAGACAAATCTTTTTAGATTTTCTGTGTTCAGAAAATAACATAATGTCTGAAAAAAATGACATCCCTCTTTCTTTCTTTTCACTATTTGTTCTTTCTATTTGTTGTTCTTGCCTTTTCATATCAACCATGATCTCCTGTACATTTCGAGTGAACACAGTGGTGGAAGAGGTTCTTGTCTAGTTTTGATATCAGGAAGAAAGCTTTCTATACATCACAATTAAGTATTAAAATTTTAAAATCTATTTTGTCATTTAATAAGGAGATATAATTTTTAATTGTCCAAAATAAAGTAAACATTGTTAAAATTTAAGCATACAATGACATTTTAATTAAGAATTTAATTTATTGCCATAATAGTTAAAAGTATGTGACTAGGTGTATTTTTTCTTTTTTTTTTTTTTTTTGCAGTTTTTGGCCCGGGCTGGGTTTGAACCCACCACTTCCAGCATATGGGGCCCTTGCCCTACTCCTTTGAGCCACAGGTGCCACCCTGAATAGGTATATTTTTATATATATGTATGCCTTGCACATACTTTCTCTAAAAAACTTAGAACCATAGAAAAGCATATTTCGACCTCAAAGCTAACCTTTAAAATAACTTGTTATTTAGAATTCAGCTAAAACATCTCATTGGTACAATTAGAGCTTCCCACTGAGGGCCATTCAGTTATAGGTCTCTTAAAATATCCTTTATGTTTGTATGTTTGATTTTAATCTACATCCTTCAGCCAAGAAGAAACACTGTCTTGTTCACAGCTGAACCCAAGGAGAGCTAAAACCCTGTTCTCAATACTTGGTATCTGGCTGATAGTAAGACCCTGTTTTTATTTACAAATGGATGAGAATCAATATAAATAGTCCATCCCATGGAAAATATACAATTATCTTCAAGAGCCAGAATGATTCTCAGGCCTGAAAACATTACCTATAATCTGATCAACTCACTAACACTTCTAGTTAAAAGTCACTAACCAATATATTTATCTAGTAAAATAATCACTGGTCAATGATATTATTGTGTAAAAATTTAGTAAATCCCTGCCAAGAGCAGATCCTGTTTAAGCCACAGAAATGGAGATAAGGAGGTGAGCACATCAAAGATGCCTCCTGTGTGAAGCTGCTCATCCTGCACCCAAGAACTTTTACTTTCTTTGACCTCTTTGCAAGGAGTTTCATGTTGTTATACCTTTATGCTGTGACTGAACATTCAGAATCTCTTATGAAATCTATTTTTGCTAAATCTATACTAATAGTCCATTATCTGAATATGAAATTTTTCAGTATATATATTTAGAGTGTAAAAATGAGCTGATCCTGCACACTGGAGAAATCCTGCTCCTGTGACTGTTTTAGTCTCATTTAAAATTTCTGCACTGGCATTCTGATGTGCCTGTGTTTACATAACACTAGCTTCTCAGAGAATTTCAATAATTTCTCTACCTTCCATTTCACTCAGGCCCTGAGAAAAATCACCCTTTATGAAACAATGGCAAAATGGCTTCTGCCCATGTAACTGTGCCACTGCAAAGTTGACACAATGCAGAGACATTTATCTTATGTTCTTTTTTTGAACTATGTCTTTAGGACATGTTTATTTAGAAAGTCTTTCTCTGTGAATGGCTTCAGTGAGGAAAGCAGCTTGGTTTGTGTAGAAGCCACATACTCCCCGAGCTCCTGGTTGGCAGGCATCTTCCTTCCTTGTGAGCAAGAAGGAGGAATTGGTGGGTACACCAGGTCTGAGCAAAAGTGATCCCTGAAGCTTAGGAGCAGCCTGGGGAAGTGTGAGATCACAAAGATTTGGAACCCCATCCCTACTGACTAAGATTATAGAATTCTGTATGACTTTTCTTCAATATGATCAACACTTCTTTTCAGGATCACATAGGATTTATTAAATAGCTCTATCATGTTCAAATGACTTTAGAATTAGGAAATATATTTAAATATTAAGAACATATCTTCTTGGATTTTAAGATACAAAATATTACAAATTGGTGCAGTGATGGAGTGGTGAAGTATGCTGGGTGTCTGCAGATGCAGAGACAGCAGGTCTGGTGCACACAGGTCCAGCCTCATTCTAAGAGGTAACCCTTCCAATGGCCTGAGCATCACAGTCTGAGGGAGGACAAAGTTTGTCCTGGAGATCTGCAGTTCCAGATCTGAACTCAGCCAGAACTTCTGATTCATAAGCTCAATTAATCAAGATTTTAGCTGTCAGTTATGTCCCTGTGTAGAGCCTGACCAACTCCATTTGTACCAGCTGACTCCATCTTGTACATAGTTTAAAACTTTGTCCCCAATGCCCCTCCCCTCAGATATTGTTACAGTCCTTGAACACATACTCTCTACAGAAACAGAAAAATAAGTTTAGAGTTGCAAGACCTTGAAAACCCCCACACCTCTCTAAAACCTGCTCTTTTTCAAGGCCTTTTGTTCCTACTCACCCCCGCTCTATAGACTCTTTTCTTGCAAAATTTGCTTCTCGTTGCTCTTAGAAGCTCCTCCCCTCCCCAAAAGCACAAGTTAAAACCCCTGCTTTCCTGCCTCTCTGGGCTGAGAGCTTTTTTGGGTCTGAATCCTTTCTTGGTGCCAACTACATAAAAGAACCCTAACACTCAACTGGACTCAGTATGCTAGCATAATTCTCGGTAATTCCACTAGCATTTGGGTACAACACCAGGAAGATTTAGGATACCAAATATAATGTTTAAGAGAATTAAGTCACAGTGTTAATATCTAGGCATTTACAAATCTGTGCAAATGTGGTGTCCTAGATATTTAAAAATTTAATAGAAATTATACTACTAGAGAAGAAAAAGAAAGCAGACGTTAAATCAAATGTAGAATGTACATTTTAAAATTTGACTAGAGGTTGCAATTTTAAGTTGAAATCATACAAAGGTTATATACAATTTCACTATTTAGAATAACATAATGTTTGACATTTAAGATCTTGTGTTTTGCCAAATATAAAAGTTTAATGGACTAAATGTTGACTTGTTGAAATACTAAAAATTTTATCAATCATAAAATTGGTAAACTTAGGGAGCAAATCAAATGTTTTGTAAATGCAGTTGAATGATAATTAAGCTTATAAAAACAATAAAGTTAATGCAATTTTTTAAACTTACTGAGCTTACCCTTAGAATTATAAGATGTATAAGTATAAACTTATTGCTAAGTGTGCACTTAGTATAATAAGAATTAACCTATGCCGTGAGCTGTGACACCACCCTCTACCAAGGGTGATAGAAGGAGACTCTGTCTCCACAAAAAAAAAAAAAAAAGATTAACCTAAAAATTGAAATAAGTATGTTTTGGAGGGAGGGTGATTGGTGGGATCACACCGATGGTTCATCCTATAAGGGTACATGTGAATCTTTCCAAATGTAGAATATAAATGTCTTAACACAATAACTAAGAAAATGAACATGAAGGCTATGTTAACCAGTTTGATGAAAATTTTTCAAATTGTATATAAAAGCAGCACACTGTACCCCACAGCTATGATTTAATAAAAACAATAAATAAAACTGACTTTAATAAATTAAATATTAATTTTTACAAGCCAAAGCAAACATGTAAGTTGTGTTTGCTATGTTGAAACTGTACCAAAATCTTGAAAAAGTTTAATTTTGAAATTTTTATTTCCACCAGAGTCACAGTTAATAATGGCAGTCTTCTTATACTGCTTGGATAGAGAGAACATCCCCACCATGCCTTGTCCTTTGTCAGAGCATGGTCACTGTTTATTTTAAGGAATCTCTTACCTTTCTGGTTTCATGTATTGTTCTAAGTGCCTCCGTTAATATTATTTGGTCAAGAAGATATCTACTTTTATTTTCCTGGCAAAGCTTTGTTTTGGGGCCTGGAGTGCTAGAACTGTGTGCATTTCCCTCGGCACACTGAGTGACAGACAGTGCCTGGGTGTTGGGGGAAATAGAATGCTGACCTTTATGGCACAGAAAGACATGTCTATACAATCTTTTATTACTCACTTAGAAATTTTACACTGTGGAGATGATGTTCATTGCATTATCCATTTCCATCTCAAACTAAACTTATGACTTTATTAAACAAAAACTCCTATTCTTCTGGGGTAATGCTGAGAGGCAGACTTCTAACTTGGCTGTAACTTTCTTTGGGAATTCAAGGCATCCCGGTATGGTCCAAACATATGCTCGTTTTGAGTTTGGAGTCTTACCATTCACCATAGCAGTAACCATTTAGAAAAGTGAGAAAGAAAGCCATTCTTTTTCACCATAGAAGAACAAACAAAATTAAGACTTTTTAAAAACTCACAAAAATAAAATATAAAAGAAAATTGTCCATCTCCTGGAAAGGGGAGAAAATAAAGGGCAGTAATAACTCTTCAGGCAAGAATGGTATTTTTCACCATGACCTTGCCAGTCTGTCATCCCAAGAAGGTCAACGGGATGTGAAGCCTTCATGGCCAGAGCCCCGCGGACACTCTCCTCACCAGCCTGCCTGGCAGCTCTCCCACCTTTATGTGCATTCCCCTGGAGCTGCTCTGAAAGTGGGGCTGGCCTTTGAAGACAAGGCCTTCCTTGTCATTTACACTTTATGGTGATGCACCAGCAGGCTTATGTTTGTTCATTTGTTCATGTCATAAATTTAACAATGTGCTGATAACGACCAAACAGCAAATGCATTTTGAGTAGAGCTCTATAATTAATAACTAATAGAAACATATAATTTTATATAGAACTGTATAGAACAGTCTGCCTCTGCCCACTCCCAAGCTAGCAGAAGAGTATAAGGCAGGCTGCTCCATACCAACAGGCTATTTAGAGTAATAGCCTCAATTCCTATAGAAAATAAGAAGGATTTTTATTCCTTGCTTTGAATTACTGAATAAATAAATACAGTAAATTAGTAGATGTTATTTTAAACACTGTCAATATAAAATAATCAATGTCCTGATTGACTTTAAGGGAAGTGCTTGTTAGGCACTTTGTAAATGTCCACAAACATCAGTTGCAAAGGGGCTAGCCCACTGGACAGCAGCAGTAGGCACTGGCTGCCAGGGAAGGTGCCTTTCCTGAATGCCATGCCACAGCAGCCAGCAGCTGTAGGAAAGGTGTTGCTCCGGCTGACGGCTGCCATGCTTCCAGCCACTTAATAAGGGATGAGAAAAAGCTAGCAGGAAAACCAGGAGAGGCGGTTTGCATAGGAGAAAATGTTCGCACAATGTTCTGCATAGGAGAAAAAGACAGCTGCCATTCCAGGGACACATTCTCGGGTTTGACAAAGACTGTTCAATAGGGAGGATTTTCTACCATCACTGTGGACAACTTGTAGTCATGACCCTTCTCTATGCCTTTCTGCAGATCCAAACTGCCCTTGCTTCTTGACGAGAAAGAAATTCCTATGCCGTGAAACTGTTTACCCTTAGGAGCTACAGAAATTGTTACAGGGAACCAAGCACAGTTCCCACAGGTTTCTGAGGTCCTACTACATGTACAACATGACACCAGACTCCCGTTGGACACAAGATGAGTTGGGATACGATCTCAGCCTTTAACCAGCTCCCAGCACGTCATGAGTTGTGGGCTGGAGCAAGGAGGACAACATAACAGGGCAGGTGTGGGCTCCACCTGGAGGGAAGCAGGGCTGGCCCCCGTGGAATCTAGCAAGTATGACTGAGAGAGAAGTCTAAGTAGGTCTTCCAGGTTATGGAGGGTTTCAACAAACAGGCATTGGGAAGATGGCATTTCTGGTGACAGAGTTCTCAGATCAAAGCATGGAAGCCACAGTGCTGGAGCACTCTCTCTGTAACAACTCTCCAATTTGGCTTCTGTGATTGTTCCAGAAAGCTGGGAATGGGAACAGCATGCATTGTGAAGAATATGAACATAGTATACGTTTAGTAGAAACCTTTGTAACAGGGTGGTGGTCCCTGAAGGTGCTACAATAGGAAAGCACCCAGTGAGGACAGATCATCATGTTGGGAAGACTCCAGAGGTGGGGGAGCTGGGAAGAGGGTCACGCAATTAAAGCTGTGAGAACACTAAATTAAAATCAGCATTCTTTTTTCTGGTCAGTTGCCCAATTTTCAGTGCCTAGCTCATGTCTCAAAATGTAATCTCATGATTCTTCAGCAAATGTAACAAGATCATATTTGAACCTTTGACTTGTGAATGTAGCTATAATCTTTTTATATATAAATTTTGATCCTTAAATATGTCACTTCCCTTGTACTTGGACCCAATATTAAGGTCATTGCTTTCATCCAGAACTAAGTTACTAACAAATGTCAATGATAAGACATTTGAAGGCAAATTGGGCAGGTGAGAGACCAAAGCTACAAACAGCAGACTAGGCCCTTTGCTGTCATCTGTTTTGTTTGTGTTGCTTTCCTGGTAACATTTTGGTTATGTTTCCTTCCAAGTCTCATGTAATAGGTAATCTAATCAGCAACATAAACAAAAATGGTATTCTGAGCAATTATTATGCTCCACTTAAAATTTTCAGATTTGAGAGAGAGGGGAGAGGAAGGGGACTATAGGAGGAAGGAGGATATTTGGGGGGACCTCACCTAATGTTCATGATGCAATGGTACATTTCAAAACTATTAAGAAATGAGTATAATTGTGATGGATGTGTTACTTAGTTCAATGTAAATATTTCACATTATATATCGAAGCAGTACCCTGAACCCCATAAATGCATCAATGTACAAAGTTATGATTGAATAAAAAATAATTAAAACAAATTTTCAGATTCAAGAAATAAGAAAAGTTTGGATTTGGTATTACTATGATTTTAAGAAGTTGAAGCTATTAGTGGTTTGCAAGGTATCCTTTAGAAAATCTTATTAGAATAGCAATATCTGTACTGAACGGATATATAAAAACAGATAGGTTTTCATTTTATATTCCTTCACCCCATTATCTCACAGATAAATTATTATCAAGGTAAAGAGAATAAACTTAACTTAACTCTGAGATGGTAGTTTCTGTGATCCAGTGAAATATGTTTAAAAGGACCACAAAGACTGGCCCTCAAAACCCAGAGGGTTTGTGAAGTGTACAGTGTGCATGCTGCTACCGAGTAGGCAGTACGTGCTGTAGACCAAAGGGATTTGACATGCATAAAAACAGCAAAATAGACTCGCTGTGCTCTCTTTAGACAGTCGTCATTTCAGTCTGACAGTACAAATCTGGATTTAGTAGTTTCTCCCACTAAAGTGAACATTAATGCAGTAAAAAGACTTTGAATTAAAAGCAGATGATCAATATTCCCATTAACCTTAATGAATGGTGGTATATATGTGGGTCGTTACAAAAGTTTTGAGATACACAAAAATCAAGAAATGTAAAATTCATGCAGATGGAAACAAATGAAGTCCTCACAGCAAGTCCCATAAGCTGAGCAAGTTGAAACTTGCACAGGTGAGTCAGAAAGGATGCTGTTGACCATGTTTCTCAGAAGTGAAATAATGGATCATAAGACAATCTGTCTCAAAAGTTTTGCAGTGACCTATGTGCAGCCTATGTATCACCATATCAAGACACTTTAGCCTAACCTGCCACACATAGATGACCCACTCTGGTAAAGTCAGTGAAAGCCAAGAGGAAAAAAGCAAATCTTTATGTAAGTGTCATAAATTACTTACAAATTACTGTGAACAAAGCAAAGAGAACATGCAATTGCCCAGTTTGGCAACAAAATATACAATAATAGTGATAAAGATTTCCAACTCATAATCCTGTTGCGAGTGCAAAATTAAATTAGATTGATTACACATGTGAGGTGTTTATACAGGCCTAGGGCATATCATATAAAGACTGATAAACATTTTTTCCATACAAAAAATGTTCTGATAAAGCAGAACATATTAGAGGAGCTACATTTCAGAAGATTTTATTATATATTTGTGTGGGCACTGGCTACCAGGGCAGGTGAGCTTTGAAGGTCGAGAGGTCATTCCAGGTGAAGACCCAGATAGTTAATCTTTTTTTTTAATTTTTAAATTGAAGTAATAACAAATAGTATACATACTGGAAAAATCGTTTTTGAGATTTAACGTGCAGGGAGTTCATACTTTTACACTACTTCACAGTGGTTCCCAGGTATGTAACACTGATTAGTGCAGATTATGTAAAAATACAAGATAGATTTAAGTCACCTCGGTTATGATCATCATACGTCCCAGTGTAGTTGTCACCTAGTTTAAACAATCTTCAGGAAGGCATTTAAAACTAAGGCATGTTGCTGGATGTGATTTGGTTAGTCACACATTGGTTTAGGACTTGCTGATGAGAACCCCCATAACACAGAGAGAAAGGGCCCCTGTTTGCAGGCAGCATGAGGTGACGATGATGGAGGTGCAAGGATTTCCAAGCTAAGAGGGCCCTATAAATTAAACAGTGAAAAAACATGCCATTGATGATCTCAATACCTAGTTCTGGGTCTATGTTGTTGGAAGCTAACATTTTTTAAATTATGACATTTAAGTAAGAGAAGATGGATTGTGTTAGGGATGCATTTGAGGAAATTTGAACTCTAGCTGAAAATTATATAATATATAAAACCATAATAAGCTTTGGGACAGCCACAAGAACAAAAACCAAAATGTGTACTTAGAAAACAGAGAAAAAATATCTCTGTAACCTTGGAACATAATTTATGCATATTCAATAATTACCTTAACATATACCAAACACTGCAGTGGGTGCTAACTAGATATTAGGTGACTATAAGGTCAAGTGTATTAAAGAGCATTTTTTAAACTTGTATTGGTAGGACTTTTGAGAACTCAGAGTTCTTGTTTCTTGTGTTTAGTCTGATCTTTTATCCTGATATGTTTTAGAAGCTTGAGAATAAAAAAAAAAAAGTGTGTATATAAAACAACTTTTTAGTCCCCCCGCATATTGGGGTTAGCAACTTTATTCACTGTAAAATGTCTATATATTCATTTTAATCATCAATTCGTAGTTTTGGACTTTACTAAAATTTAAGGTTCCAACTGAGTATTTTGGCTCATGCTTATAATCCCTGCACTTTGGGAGGTCAAGAAAGGGGGACCACTTGAGCTCAGGATTTGGAGACCAGCTTGGGCAATAGAGTTAGATGCTGTCTCTATAAAATATAATAAAGTGATAATTTAAGGTTATGAAAGAAATCTTCTTTAGAGTCCTGCAAATATGAAAGGTCTTTTTTACCTCTGAGATGGTGAATTACATAATTCTTTTTCTGATATTCTCACCTTAAATTGTGCTTCCAGGTAGAGAACTGAATACTCACAGGTGCTGGACTCAGCCAGATCTGGGGCCAGTGCACACTAAGCTTTCCCTGGAAAGGTGGTGCTGAGCAAGGTCGCTCCTGACCACTGCTTCCCCTTGGTGAAGTGCGAACACTCATATCCACTTGAGAGGGCTCCTGTGGAGAGGAAACACGTCTGACCTGGGCAGGTGCTCCAGTTCTGCAGCCTTTACTGTTAGCTCAGAGATCAGCACTTTTGCTCCAGCTTCTGTAGAACTCTCATTAAGTATAGAAATAGTAATTAGGAGTGGTATTAGAACCATGGGTCTTTGCATACAGATTGTATACTCAAGTTTAGGTGGGGTAGCTGAAAACAATAAAACTGATCCCCGTAGAAAGCTGAAAACAGTATAACTCATCCAATGAGAACTTCTCTGGAAGAATGTTAGTCAGCTGCACAGACAGCCTGAAGAAGGCTTATCATCGGCCAAGAGACAACAGAAAGACACAATGGCCCTGTGTCTGAGCAATGGGGGTGACTAGATGACTTGCACTGTGCTGTGGATACTCCTTATGTTCCAACAGGGAACAGACACTTAACCAAGCACGAGGTCACTGAGGGCGATGTAAAGTCAAGAAGGTGGAGCTGTCTGAGGGAATCCAATCCAGGCTGTGTTACTGTTTGACACATAACCACAAACTTAGTAGCTTGACACCCAACTGTTGGTCTCACTGCTCCCATGGTGAAGAGTCCAGCACTGGAGAGACGGGTCTCTGATCAGAGCCTCACAAAGTTGGAATCAAGGTGACAGGTGGCTGTGTTCCCACCTGGAGTCTCCACTAGGAAGGATGCACTTCCAAGACCCCCCAGGTTGCTGGCAGAACTGGTTACCTTCTGCCGGAGGGGCTGAGGTCCCACTGTCTTTGAGCCCTCTGTGTCCAGAGGCCTCTCTCCCTCAAGCTGTCATGTTCATGTCCCCAACTTCAGAGTAGGCTCTTTATAAAAGGACTCTCCTGATTGGGCCCACCCCACCGGGATAATCTCCCTGTTGACTAAGTGGCGGTCCAGAGGAAGAGATGGAGAGAGCGCAATGGGCAGGAATCTCAGGAGGAGTCCTAGACGTCTGCCCACCACAGGAAGAGAAGAAATAGAAGCTGCTTCATAGAAATATGAAGTTCTCCCATAGATAGGCCTGCCCTGTATCACCGTGTTGTGGTGAAGACTCATGCACTCAGGGAAAGACACGACTCCTGCCAGAGCATAACTTACTGTTTAGTTAAATCGACATTCACCCCATTGTAGCATGTCAGATAAAATATATCTGCTCTCCCACCTCAGGTGAGGATTATTTCTTCATGCTTAACAACCCACAGGAAGAGCCACCTAGACTGATATAATGTTTCCTAACGAAGTCTTTCTGAAAAACATTGTCTTTCTATTTTACCTTGAATTCTACCAGTATTTTTTAAATGGACCTTTAATCAAGAGAACTTTTATGTTAGTGTATTACATCATACACTATTTTAATATTTTCATTTAAAAGTATGATAGCAGCACAACAGAAATTAAAACCACATCAAGGATGTACAATGTGTTTCCCAAGGCTGTCCAGCAAAAGCAGCCGTGACCACCTGGCAGTGCAAACTCTTAGATACTGTAGCAGCCTGGGGACTGTGCCCCAGTATATAATACTGAATGTGACTTTATGATCTGATGTCTGTGCTTTTCTCAAGCATGTGTAAACCTTACTTAAAATGATAAAATTCTCTTCCAAGTGCTCTGTGCCTCCCAGTGAGTGGGCTGCCCAGCCTGAGATGGGCTGGGCTCCCAGCGTGACGCTCCTGCGAATCCTCACTACTCTCTTCTTTCTGTGTGTGACTTCCCATAAGTTTAGCGATGTTTCACCCCTGCCTTTTCCTTGGATGAATCTTAGAGCATTCATCTCTGGTCTTTTCATTCAGAGAAAGCTTATAAAACATAGCAAACCTTCATTGAATGCTAATTATTACTACTACTCTTACAAAGAATGAGATTTTTAAAGTAGATTTTAGATAGTTTTGACCAATTGACTTGTAATCCTGCTTTGATTTAAAAAAAAAAAAAAAAAAGCTTGTCCTTTTCTGCTCTGTATTTTTCTGCCTGATCTGGTTACCTGTGTTCCCACTTGTCCTTCCCTATTTATCTGTACCTTTCAGCTCTCTGGGAAAAGGGATAATTATTCTTAACCGTGAAAAAGCAACACACAAACAGACAAAGACTTTTTTTAGCATTTGCTGTTTTAGTCAGTTGCTCCTGGGATAAAGAAATTGCACTTGAAGTTTTTGAGTAAAAGTCTTCTTGTTTTGCCAACTTGAAATCACAATTTGCTTCTCTGTTATCTTATATCTCTATGATAGAACTCTCCTTTCAAAATGGGAAACATTTTTTATTTAATAATTCACATACTCCATTCCATTGAATGAAAGCCAATTGTCAAATTAAAAATAGGTAGATTCTTTAATTTCATGTTAAATAATAAGAAATAAAACAGGTTAGGACAAATTAAAATGTGCATGTAACTTAAGGAAGTTCATGAATTAATATCAGAGATGATTAATTAATAATAGTTATGACACCGTCCTGTCTACCGTTTAGAAGTAAAATATCACACTCTTCTGTATTAGCTCAGTGTTCTGAGGCCTACAAAGCTAGAGGTACATTGTTAGCCTCTGAGACGGCTTTTGGTATTCTGTTTGCATCTCTGTACATCATCCAGGTTTCTCATCTTGGCGCTCAACATCCATTTTTCTTCCGTATGATTTACTATGTCTTTTTGTTTATATCTTATATTTTATTATGCATTTCTGAATGATCTATCAAATATCTTTGGTGAATAAGTATCATCATCATTTGTAAAAGTAAGCCAGCAGCTCTTGTTTATTTTTATTTATGGTTCACAGTACAGAAAAATTCAGATTTTTAAATAACTGGAATGAAATATCAAATTAAAAGATACTTCCTGGTACCACCTAGAACTCTATCCATGCAAATGAAAGCACCAAACACAAAATAATGATAAAAATATGTGGATTGTACTTCTAATGCCTCACAGGATTAGAACAGGAGTGGCCAGGATTCAGTCTTACTCCAAAGTCCCAAAGGCTTTGGATGTCATGTGTGTACGTGTGAGCACACACTGCATGTGTGCTGGGCTGGGTGGCTGTGATATGAGAGAGGGACACACACTGACTCCCTCTTGTTTGTATTGTATGAGCAACTTGACGCTCCCATTTGGTGGAGAGAGTTTCAGGGGCCTACATACATGCCAAAGACGCCCACGTGTTGCAAAAAGTTCCTTCTTTTTAAACACTCTTAGATTGATCCAAAGCTTCCAGTCAAAGCTGTGCTATAAACCCACCCAACTTACAAGAGTGCACAGTGCACAGGGCACAGTGGCTCTGTCCACCCCTTGGTGGAGGGCAAAAAGGGATAGTGTGTGGGAGTTGGACCCTGACCTACCACCTGATACACTAACTGGGACATAGCAGTCACCTCCAGGAAAGGGACAGTCTACAAGGAGGGGAAGGCCTCCAGCACACAGGCTCATGTGTCAAAGATACAATTCACAACTTCAGATGTCCTAGAGAGGAGGAGAAGGGTATGAAAGAAGTAAATTCTAAAGTTTGAACACAATAGTTCAGTGCAAATCGGGATAGATAGTCACATTCACCGTGCAATACACAGAAGCCTTCAGGCATGGTAGTTATATTTGCTTATCTTTAGTTTATCCTTGTCCAATATGAAATTTAGCTTTCGTATTTTTCCAGGACATCCTGCCCGTGCATTGCTGTCTTCCAAGTGTTTGTCTGAACAGTAGTTTGTAGACAAAAGGGATGGATGAACAACAGACCACTACCCACACCCCATGTTTCTGCTCTAATTTCCTTCCATGTGACTTTTGCCCCATGATGACATCCATTCTGCCAGAACTTGACGTTTCTCCATTTTCATTTTATCTCCATTTAAATTCCTCTTAGTCTTACAGCATAAACACATCGGACTACTCAACATTTGTGAAACTGCCCAGGTTTCTGCCTTTCTCTTCCCTAATTCACACTCTAATCCATGCTCACCTTGAGGCCAGTGGTAGTGGGCTCATGTCTGTAGTGGCTCATGTACTCTAGGAGGCCAAGGTTTGTGAATCCTCTGAGCTCAAGAGTTCAAGACTAACCTGAACAAGAGTGGGACTCCCATCTCTACTAAAAATAGAAAAACTAGCCAGGCCCTGTAGTGGGCACCTGAAGACCCAGATACTCAGGAAGCTGAGGCCAGGGGATCACTTGAGCCCAAGAGTTTGAAGTTGCCATAAACTATGATACCACAACACTCTACCCAAGGCAACAGAGTATGACTCTGTCTCAAAAAAATTTTAAAAATGCTCACCTTAAATACCATATCACTGAAGCCTTCTGCAAGCTGTTGACAATATTTCACAATAACTCTTCAATTAAATCTTGATTTGTAAATATTATCGTGAGTGTTATTTTATCTCCCCCATTATATTCTAAAGTCCTTGGGAATATAATTACAATTATCATAGCATTTTAATCACCTATATTACCCAGCATGAGCTTTTTCATATGGTAGGCAGGCCAAGAGAAGTTACCAAAATTTGGGTGGAAATCCTTTAGTTTTCATTTATTTATGGATTTAGATTTAGTATTGTTAAACAGAGGTAACTTTGAATAAAGCATGTAAGATGTCATGAGTTTGAAATGTTCACTTAATTCCCTTCCTTTGCTAATGCTTCATTTAAATCATAGTATTGAAAAACTGGAGTTCATATACACCAGAATTCACTGACCCTAATAGGATAAATTCATTCCTTTAAAATTGAGAATCATGAAATTAGGATAATTTTGGAAGACTAGGATTAAGTATGAATCAGATTTCAAATATGCCTAGAGAAATCCAAACTCACTGCTGCATGAGCAGAAATTTTATCAGGGTAATCACGGTCTTGGTATTGTTTGCTTTCATGTTCTTTACTTGTAGTTGGGCTGGACTGAACCAGGATTCCTTTCTCTGAGGCCCCGGGCTCCCTGGTTTGTGAATTTTCAGCACCACCGCATTTCCACTGGGGCCACCAGGGTTCCAGGGGTGGGAGAGGGACCCAGGCACCCACAGTGAGGACTGTTGTCTGCTCCTTCCGTGTCCCTGAGCACTCCTGGCTTGGGGTAGGCCAGCAACACTCTGCTTTATTTATTACTTTTTCTAGTTCACAAACATGCTGAGCCAGCAGATAACGACCCCTCTGGGACTCCAGGTGCCTTGGCAGGAGCAGCTGCCTTCTCCATGCAGCTTTCACATTGCCTGGGATCTTTTCCTCCTGCCTCCCAATCTGTCTTTTTTATCCAGTAGATAGGTACCTATTTTACTATTTTGGTCCCAGTGTAAAGGTTTGGGAATTCCACACCCCCTCTTTCCTCTCAGGACATGTCTGGTCTGGGTGTGTGGTTAGCTCCACACTGCACACATATCCTCTGATCTTCTTGGAGGTCTGGTCCGGGTATGTGGCTAGCTTCACACTGCACATGATCCTCTGATCTTCTTGGAGGTCTGGTCCGGGTATGTGGCTAGCTTTATAGTGCACATGATCCTCTGATCTTCTTGGGTGTCTGGTCCAGGTATGTGGCTAGCTCCACAGTGCACACGATCCTCCGATCTTGGATACCTGGTCCGGGTGTGTGGCTAGCTCCACAATGCAAATGGATCCTATCTTCTTGGATGTCTGGTCTGTGTGTGGCTAGGTCCACAGTGCACACAGATCCTCTGATCTTCTAGGAATCCTCATCAATCAGTGTTGAGTCTGACACATGAAATAGGTACATATTTTATCTTGAGGTTCCCCCCATATCTCATAATTTGGTGTCTTTTACTTGTTTATAGCTATCCAGGGATTAGCTGTAGACAAGCTCAACCCCCAGGGTCCAGGTGTGTCCACTGGTGCATCTGGCCACAGGGAAGACTGTTCTCGCCCATCTTGTGCTGAGACAGGAGTGTACTATCGCCTCATGTGGAAAGATCATTTGGGAGCAGGAATGGGGCTGCTGCCTAGCTCCACTATCCAGGCAGCCTGGTGTGCTCACCTCTGTGCGTGTGGAGCACTGATGGCCACCTGTGATTACAGTCAGGTTTCCTCTTCTTCCAGGACACCTTCCTGATGGCTTCCTTTACCACTGTGTGGCCACAGTGTCTTTTTAAAATTTTTGTCACAGTACTAGTCTCACTGGATGTGATTGTCTGCCCGTAAGTATGTCTCCTCAGTAGGTCTCCTCATTGAGATGAAGTGACTTGGCTGTCCTTGGCTTTGGATTCTTGGTGCTCAAGGAGCCTTCACAGATACAAGAATGTGCCTGGAGTCAGAGCTCCTGTGTGTCCCAGATGGTCACATTCCCTGGCCTGGTCTCTGTGCTCAGCACTGTCACCCAGTATCAGCCATTGCTGGAAAGATCAGCAGGATATAACTTCTTAAATGACATTAGGTAGTCAGTATTCGAATTACAGTTTACAACATAGCAAGTCAAACCATCAATATTTCAAAAATCTGTGGTATAACATGAATATTTTACTGATTTGGATAAATTTTTTTCTCTAGTAATCAATTTTAATTTATAATACTTTTTTTGAGATTTGGGGTAAATTATTTACTGGATAAATGATTTTAATGAATTGTAAAGATTAAGTAAATATTAACTGATTATTTTAAGTAAATCTTTGAAAATCTTCTAGAATAGAGAAGTCTTTAATATTTAAAGTCTGTGAATGGGAGATCCCAATCTGTGGTTAAGTACTTAAAATTATCTAACACTTTTTTTATTTGGCATGAAAAACTATAACAACATATAACAGATCTACTGCTGTTATCTGTAACTCTCTTTGCAGAGAAGCAGGTGCCTTAAATATGTTACCCAAATGGCAATCTCTACCTGACATTTAAATTAAAAACATTTCTACAGAAGTCTGCATTATTAGCAAGGCTGGGCTTACCAGGAAGAGAATATTAGAGCAGCCTTCAAACCATCATGCCTGTTTTCTAAAGCTTTTTATGAAAACAATAATATACTTTCACACAGAGAAACTAAGAATTTCTGAACTATTCATCTTAAATTGTCTCATATAATAAATTCTTTCCATACAATTGAGGCATGGAAAGAATTTGGATACTATGCAATTGAGGCATGAAAATATGAGGGATTCAGAGATGGGAAGGATTTCCACAGTCATGGCTGTTTTCAGGAAGATTGTGGGACTTGCAATAATAGATTAACATTTAATTTTTGAGCAATTTTAGATTCGTAGCAATGCTGACACTAGTGCAGAGAGCTCCTGTGTGCCTTCACACAGCCTTGCGTGTTGTTAACATGTGTGAGACCTGAGCGTGGTGTAGCACTGTCAGCTGAAGCCCAGAGATCCCACCATTCTGCCCACTGATGCTCTTTTCTGCCCAGGTACCAAAGTGGCCTGTGGCTGTCACATCTGCTTACTCTCCTCCTTCCTGCAACCCTTCTCCAGTCTCTCCTGATCTGTGCTAATTTTCTGTTGCTGCTATTAGAAATTTTAGCATCCTTAATCCCTAAAACAGCCCCAATTTGGTTTCTCATAGTTATATATGTCGTCTCCATTGATTTTCCACTTTTGTGTTTCCCCAGGCAAAGACCTAGCCTTGGTTTGGCTCAGCTTTTTTCATGGTGGTCTGGACCAAGCTCATCCAGGCTGTTAGCAGCACCCTGCTCTTTGTGGTTGTAGGACTAAGGTCCCAGTTTCCGACCTTCCGAGGGGGCTGTTTTTAAATCCTAGTGGCTTCTCTCTGGTGCTTGCAAATGGCCTCTCCTTTCAGATCCAACAAAATTGCACCCAATCCTGCTCATACTCAGAGTCTCTCTGACCCTCTCCTGCACTGGCATGCTGCCTTCTGCCAAGTTCAGAAAGTTCTGTCCTTGTAAAGGTTCATGGGACAAGATGGGGCATGTCTGTCTAATCCAGGATAACCTGCCCAATTTAAGGTTTGTGACCTCACAACCTCACATCTGCTAAGTCCCTTGAGCCCTGAAGTCTAACACAGTCACAGGACATGGACATTTCTGTGGGTGAAGAAGACCTGCCAGAGGGTCTTTTATGCCTTTGACACTTCTAAAAAATATCAGCCAATTATTTTTTAAAATGTCCCTCAATTTTGCCTTGTCTGATGTTTTCTCATGACTCAATTGAGGTTTGGCTCATGGAGTGCAATAGCACGGAAGGACTGGGACCGTGCTCAGCGTGTCCTGTGCACAGTTCTCTCACTGGTGGTGCTGCCCTCGCTTACTCAGACAGGCAGTATCTGCTGAGTTTCTCAAGTATGTCTTAAGTCTTTGTCCTTCTGTAAATAATACTTTGCAGGAGATACTCGGAAACTCTTCAAATTATCTTGTTTCTGCTCACGACAGTGATTTTTATTTCCCTCATTCTTTTCACACTTATGCATTAAAATATCCTCAAAAAAGGTCCTTTTCTAATTCCTTTATGTACCACAATGCCTCGTTATTTTTTTGTTATTGCTCAGTTTGCTCCCAGCCTGCCGCCTGGATGTCCTATCATGCTGGTTCCTGTGTCCTTCCAAGAGCCCCATCCTTTTGTGACCACTTCCTTATTGTTCTGGCACCACAAGGTACCCTGGCCTCTTGCATTTTTCCTGGGACAGCACCGAATTCAACCACTTCAGCAGTGAGCTCTGGCTCCTTCCCTTGGAGAATGGAATTTGGAAAGCAGCATGTGGGTTGGGTGCAAGGTGTGCTCAGAGTAGTAACATTTCTGAGGAAATTCGACTGTCTCCTGTTGCTTTCCTCCTCTTTTGGTGTGTTCTTCTTCCTTACTTGCTCCTCTGTTCAAATTTGGTTAAATCTGTCCCACTCTTAATGACAAAAACGAATCTTCCTTTGGGACTGTATCCCTGTCAGATATTCTGATTTTTCTTCGATTTTCACTGCTTAAATTCTTTGAAGGGGTGGTATAACTCACTGATTGGTTCTTGGGCCTCCTTTACAAATGTTAAAATTATTCAAGACCCACAAAAAGATTTTGTGTACATTAATTGAAGGCATTGATATTTACTGCATCAGAAAATTAATCATCAGTGTGAAGGGCACACACTTACGTGCATAACTTTGACTCAATCTGCACAAAAACAAAGCATAGGAACAAAACATGTATACCCTCTAACGTTCTGAAGTTTAAAAAAGAATAATAAAAAAAACTTTGAAAAAGCATATTTCATTAGAAAAATTAAAACTGAATTTTTTCACAAAAATTTATTTAGTGGCAACAATAAATAATTTACTTGTTAACATACATAAAGTAGTTTTAAAATAAAATATACCTATAACTCCAAAGTGTAGTGGAAATATGACTATTCCTCCAAATATTAGTGGTTGATATTTTACAAATCTCTGTAATATCAGGCTTAATTTACAGAACTAGATTATGACATCTGTTTTATATCCAATCTTTTGCAATATGTTGTTCTGGCTAAAGTAGGTAATGAAAATAAGGCTTTTGACTTGATCTAAGGTAGAGAGAAGTATTTTAATAACCAATTTTAGTAATTGTGGACATTTTTCAAAGACACTATACCCAAACCTGAAAAGCAGTAGTTTCTTAAAGTTCAGTTAAGTGGAGGCTCAATTCATACCAAAGAACCATTCATATTTTATTTTAATTTTTGGTATATCCTGGGTTATAAATGGATATTTTACCAATGCACAATTTTGAAATATATACTGGTCCTGTTTGCTGAGCAATGCAGATCTTCCCAGTAGTGATATGTGTCATTAAACTACCTCACAAAGTTATAGAAAATGTTGAGAGTACCCAGGCACACGTTCCACTGGCCATCAAAACAGTGCCATCATTATACTCCACGAAGGCTCTAGAAAACCCCACTGTGCCCTTGTTGGAGAATGGATGTGAAAAGGAAATACAATAATACTTTACTTTATGAAAGTAGCTTAGACCTCAGGAACCGCTGGAAGAGTTTCCGGTGGCCTCACCACAGTGTCCCCAGACCCCCCAGGCAGCACCAATGTGTACACCTGCTGCCTCGGTGCCTCATTGGCCAGCTGCTGCCCCCACAGTCTGGTCAAACAAATCCATGTGTCTTCAGCTCATTATTCAGCTCTTAGGTTACTCACTCTCTGAAATATGTGCCACACTAACTCTTGCCTTGCCTTGCTGGAATTCTTCTCTCCAGGAAACCTCTAAAACTCTACAGCTTGTTTCTTCCCCTGCCTTCTGGGTACCATACCAAGACTCCCTTGTGTCTTCCTATTTTTGCATTTAGTCTTAAAGTAGAATTTTTCCAAGTTTCTCTTTTAAGCCCTAGTCTGTTTCTCACTTGATTTCTCTGGTCCCACTGCTACCACTGCAGAGAGCAGCAGATGCCCTGTGCATAAGGGTGGAGGGTGACCTCCACTCAGGTCTCCAGCCAGCCCTTTCTCCCGAGCCCCCGATGACAGGTGCAGCCACACAGTCCATCCAACTGAGAGGCTCCGGTGTCACATCGATCAGTACTATTTCTGCCTGAATTCATCATTTCCCCAACACAACTTTCAAAATTTATTGTAGAATCTAATCAAATTTAATGTCAGGAATAATTTTTTTTAATCAGTACTTTTCCTCTGTCAAAATCAGAATGCTATTTTCCCAGTCTCCAAGATTTTGTTGTTTCTTCCATTTTCCTCAGCTACTCTAAGACCACTGCCATATTTAACCTCCTTCATTACTTTGGGATGCTATTCTTTCAGTCCTCAGTGAAAACAGCTAGGCATCTTTAAAATATCTAATAGCTTAACATTTTTTTTTTTATTGAATGTTAACTATGTACATTAATGCACTTCTGGGGTACAGTGTGAGGTTTTCACATGCATTCTGAAATACTTCCATCAAACTGGTCAACACAGCCTTTGTGTCATTTTCTCAATTATTGCTTTAAAACGTTCACATTCTTGAGTCATCTTTTGAATAACTTCTTGAGATACATTTTGAGTAACTTCTTGAGAAATCTTTTGAATAATTTCTTGAGTTTCTAATTTCTTCGTTTCTTCCAGTCTGTTAATCTTATTTGCTATCCACACTCTGAACTCGATTTTTGACATCCCAGCCATTTGCTTGTGGATGGGGTCTTCCATTGTGTCTTCTCTATTTTCCCTTGGAGGAGTTGATCTACTCTGGTTATTTGAGTTGCCAGAGTTCTTCCGCTGGTTCCGCCCCATGCTGAGTTTAGCTTGTTCGGAGGCCTTATCAGAGCTGTTCAGTTGATGGCTTCTTCTGGTTGCCCAGAGAGACAGGCAGAGCATGTCTGTTGTCTTCTCACAGTTCTCAGGTGCTGCAACAGCCGGGGTGCAGTGGCACAGCAGCAGCTGCACAGAAGTGTACGTGACCGGCTTAGACCTTGTTCAGCCTGGCAGGCAACCAGGGGGCCGGAAACTGGCAGCAGCCAGATCAGTCCTAGTTCAGCCCCTCTGGGTGGAACAGGGGAACTGTAGTGGCTAGATCAGTCCTAGTTCAGCACCCTGGAGCAACCAGAGGGTAGGGGA
>CAUYTI010099673.1:0-22635 GCA_963575145.1 Galago senegalensis | reverse complement strand
GCAGGTCTATTTTTAGATCTCTAAGTGTTCTCCAAACATTTTTCCAAAAGGGATGTTTAGTTTGCATTCCCACCAGTGCATCCCACTTCTACAGCTGTGTAGAAGTGTTCCCTTTTCTCCACATTCATGCCAACATCTCTGGTTTTGGGATTTTGTGATGTAGGCTAATCTTACTGGTTAGATGATATCTCAAAGTAGTTTTGATTTCTCTGATGATTAATGATGAGCATTTTTTCATGTGTCTGTAGGCCATGTACCTGTCTTCTTCATAGAAGTTTCTCTTCAAGTCCCTTGCCCACCCTGAGATGGGATCACTTGTTCTTTTCTGGATAATACATTTGAGATAGAATAAATTTTTTTAAATAAATAATATGTTTATAATTACAACTTTCCATTAAAACTGGGGAACTTGTATCTTACTGATAGCCTGTAAAATTTAGGTAGTCTAGGTAAACAGAAAATGTCAATATTTCATTAACGAGTGGGTTTCTTTGAAAGTGAAAGGGAGAATTTGACTCAATTAATTTAGGTAAATACTATCATGCATTGCCACCACTCTCCAAGAGAGAAAAATGGCCAAGAAAAGTGGCCAAGAGGGATTGGCTCAGGAAGGAAGGAGGGATATCTCGAGGAGGTTTGGGGTCAGTTAAGGGTTTGGGGAAAGCAGTCCAGGAAGAGAGGATGAAGAAGACTGGGGAAGGAGAGAGGGAAGGGGTGAGAGAAGGACCTGTTTTTTCTTGCAACTTAAATAAGAAACCAAGACTTTTCAGGAGTATTCCCAAGAAATATCTAAATACTTTGCTTTCCAGCAGATATATCAGATGCTGATACATTTAGGGAACTCTGAGGCCATATTTAGCTGCCTAAATCTATATTCCAGGTCAAATTCCCAGTCTCAGCACGCCCAGGTCTGAGTTTCCTTTGGCAGCAGGAGCAGAAGCAGCACAGAGTGGAGGCTAAAGAGAGAACTGACCGGGGCCACCTTCCCAACTGCAAATGCGGCTCCACCAGTGGCTCTGCAGGGCGCCTCTTCTTTCTGTGGAAATCGCCCACAGCCAGCAATGTCTATGTGTGCATCTGAGAAGGTAAACGCGTTCCATTTTCTGTCCACTGAGGCGCTCAAGACTGTTGGAGTCTACAATGGAAAAGCAGGAGAGAATACAAAATGGATTACCTCACCTCACCTGTTGCAGGCTCACACAAGCCCACACCATTAGAAAGCCACAGAGATGCTAGGGTGGTATTTACTTGAGGGACTTGGAATGTGGGTAGTAGTCTAAGAAACTCTCTTGATTGCCACTTGACTGGGAAAAGGCAGTCAGAAGTTGGAAACGAAGCCAGTGATGTGCGTTTTTGAGGTCTTCTAAAGAGGTGTCTTGGAGACAATAGAAACAAATGGCCTTGTGAATTTTGTTTATTCTAACAGGCACCGTTCCCAGAGCACTGAGGCCATGGGGACAGACCCTTCCTGGACTACCGACATGGAAAACCTATTAACTACAGAAACACAGTGTTCAGACGGATTTATCGGGGCTTCCAGTCTCCAAGTGGGATGGGACTCAGAATGCAATGACCTCCAGATATGTTATTACATAGTCAATAGAAGGGTCCAGAACTACAGCCACACCCCTCACCATGCAGCTAGTGAGCACTTAAAATATGAATCTGAATAAAAATGTGATGTAAGTGTAAAGTACACACCAGATTTCAAAGACTTGGTATGAAAAAGAAATGTAAAATATACAAAATATCACATTAACAATTTTGAACTAATTATAAATTGAAATAATATTTATCCCAGTAAAATTAATTTTATCTGTTCCTTTGTACTTTCAAAAATGTGACTACTAGGACTTTATGATGTGGCTCATATTACATCTCTACTGGACAGCAGTGCTGGTCCAAGCTCTAGAAGATACTCTGATTCAAGAGGACATAAAGAACTTCTCCAAATGGATCAGAAAAAAATACAGTCTATGGAGACCAAATGTCTGGTAATCATATGGGAACTGACATCAGTGATGAATAATAAACTCCAGGCCACTGGAGCTCTGTGGGGACAAGGCCATGAAGTAGGCACAGCCCCTCTAGAAAGACCAGCAGGGCCTGAGGAGGAGGTGGGCGCTGGGCTCATATCCAGGGGAGACACAGGGACCTCAGTCACCAGCTGAGTCAAATGAATGTTTGCGCCCATGGGGGGTCCAGGCCTTGGCCATAAAAAATGGTGAGTCGCCCTTAGCCCAAGCACCAAGATCCTAACTGAGCCTCCAGGGTGAGAGCCCAAAGCACCGCATGGCTGATGCCCTCCCTGACCTCCAGGGACCAGCTCAGATGCTGGTAAGGGTAGTGGCTGGGCCTATGGCTCCAGCAACTCCCTGCCCTCCACCTTCAGCTCCCCTGTAGCCTGTGCCAGGCACTCATGCAGCTCCCAGGAGACAGAGATGCAGTGCTGCACCCCCATCCAGATGCGGCCTGCTGCCAGCTGCCTAGTGTGCAGGAGCAGAAAGCCACCAGCCTTAGCACCTTCAGAGAGCTGCCAGGCCTGAGCCTCCAAATCCTGGAGGAGCTCCCCTCTGGTGCCTGAGAACAGAAGGTCTACAGAGGCACAGTGGACACCATGACAGGCAATCCTTGCTCAGGACCTCCCTTGCCACCAGTCCCAGTGGCCAAGTCACCCTTAACTTCTCCTTCACACACTACTGACCCCACAAACAGAAATCTTTCACCCACATTGCCTCTCAGCCTGGGACACACTCCATGGTGAACGACACTAGATTCTCCTGCAAGTTGCCTGTGACCCTCAGGAGGGAGGAGGGAAATATGTTCCTGTGGGTTCCAGCTGGTCCTCACTTGTCCTGCTTCAGATCCAGCTTTGCTTCCCACCTGCAACCCAGCTGAGCCACAACTTCAGGCCATGGCTCAAACACTGTGGAGGGTCTATCCCTTTAATCAACCTCTTATCCCACATCACTCACAGTAGCTCTGCTCCCCTCAATCAGGCCCTAACAGACACAGTCATTATGAAAAGAAAAAGAAAGTTTCAAAAAGGACAAGAAATAGCTTGCTTTTGTTTTTTGAGACACAGTCTCACTATAAAGGCCGCAGCAGAGTGCTGTAGCGTCACAGCTCACAGCAACCTCAAACTCTTGGTCTTAAGTAATTCTCTTGCCTCAGCCTCCCAAGCAGCTGAGACTACAGGCACCTGCCACAATGCCCAGCTATTTTTTTGGTCGTAGTTGTCGTTGTTTTAGCAAGTCTGGGCTAGGTTCAAACCCACCAGCCTGAATGGATGTGGCTGGCACTGTAGCGGCTGAGCTATAGGCGTGGAGCCAATAGCTTGTTTTTTTGAAATTGGAAAGGCCCTACCTTAAAATGTATTTAATTTTCCTGAAAATATATAGTTCACTATGTATAAAACATGTGAAAGTTGATCATACAAACTGGTCTGTCGAGACCCGTCGGGCCCCTATGGCCCTGGTCTTGATCACCGCAGGAAGGAACCAGGCCTGACACAGATTAGAAGTACAAGCTTGAGGGAGGCAGGCTAGCCCTTCTTTGCAGGGTAGCCCTGAGCGACCTCCGCACTAGCCTTTTATTGAGACAGAACGATACAGGTGAGGGGAGTAATTAACAATGACTACATGCTGAAGGCTCGGGCTCTTCTCCCACAAGGAACACTGGACGTATGGCCCGAGAGACACCCCTCAGCTGCAGATCATCTTGCTCAGATGTCATCTGGCTCTTGATGTCCCCTACAGTGGTCATTGTTGTCACACCCAACTAAAACAGGCTTGAGAGGGGGTAGAAAGCACCCTGCACATAACTAAAGGGAAAATTGTTCCCTGACCTTTATTATAGGTTCACTTTCTTCTTGAGAGACCTGAAGAGTCATTAGAATGGCATGTGAGTTGTGTACGTGCAGGTCAGAAAACTGACCTCCAAGAGCAAATGTGTATGTGAGGTGTGGCGATACCAGGTCTAGAGGTTATGGCAAAGATTCTCTAGATTCCAAAGGTCTCTTGACACTGGAGGCAGAGGTCTTGCTTAAGGTTTGCAGTTTTGCAAAAACAAGTTGGAGACGTTCTGTCTGACACTTTCCATATTCCCCCCTTTTAGTGCTGATGTCTGATAAGTAACTTTTAACTACTTTTTCCTGCTTTATAATAAATACAGACCCAAGGTTTGCTTGAGAGAACTCCTGAGAGCTCCTCATTCCCCTCGCACAGACCACGTCAAGCCTCTTAATTCCTCACACCAAAACTCCTTCACATTTCAGTGCTCTAGAAATGGAATTTTCTGCAATTCCAGCTGCTGACACTGCCTGTTGTAACCTGAGACCAGTTTTAACTATAATTGCTGAAAAGACTTGCTGCAACTCTAGGACTAATTTTGTCTATGGCCAAGGCTCACGGGAGCTTGCCAGCAGCCCAGAACCCCCCTCCTGCCAGTGAACTTCTCAAAAAGCAATTATGTTCCAGCTACTCGGGAGGCTGGGGCAAGAGAATTGCCTAAACTCAAGAGCTGGAGAATTGCCTAAACTCAAGAGGTTGCTGTGAGCTGTGACACCATGGCACTCTACCAAGGGTGATAAAGTGAGTCTCTGTCTCTAAAAAAAAAAAAAATAAAGAGCAATATATAGCATTTCATTTTTACATAAAACTTCCAACCTTCATTTTGTTCTTTATATAGGACACATTACATATCAAAGACCACCTAGTCTGTTGTGTGTCCCAAATTTCAGTTCTTTCTTCCAAAATAAAACATTAAATTTAGAGATTCATCTCTACTTTTTTGTTTTTTTCCGAGATAGTCTCACTCTGTAGTCCTAGCTAGACTACAGTGGCGTCATTATAGCTCACAGCAATCTCAAACTCCTAGGTTCAATCGATCTTCCTGCCCCAGCCTCCCCATTAGCTGGTACTACAGGTGCCCACCACAACACCCGGATAATTCTTCTATTTTTTGTAGAGATGGGGTTTTACTCTTGAGCTCAAGCAATCTACCCAGGTGGGCCTCCCAGGTACTGGGATTATAGGTGTGAGCCTGGCCTCATCACTACATTTTTGTTTGACTTTGACAACTGTTTTATGTGAGCCTATAGGATTTCATCAGAAAGTATGTTTTCAAATCTTAAAAGATTTCACATCTTTTTTTTGAGACAGGGTCTCACTTTGTCACCCTCGGTAGGGTGCTGTGGCATCATAGCTCACAGCAATCTCAAACTCTTGGGTTCAAGTGATCCTCTTGCCTCAGCCTCCCGAGTAGCTGGGACAACAGGCACCCATCACAAAACCTGGCTATTTTTTTTTTTTCTGCAGTTTTTGGCCGGGGCTGGGTTTGATCCTGCCATCTCTGGCATATGGGGCCGGTGCCCTACTCCTCTGAGCCACAGGCATCACCCAAGATTTCATATCTTTTTTTACTTTTTAGTCCTGTTTTAAATGAGGTGTGAATTTCAAGGGTGATGAGTGTAAGCCATGGACCTTAGAGAAAGGAATGAACCCCAGCCTGAGACATCAGGTATGTGCTCTAGAGATCCCCAAGTCTGGCCAGTGCCTCATGGTACAGAGGGCAGGACCCTCTAAGAGGAGTATGGAAAACTCAAGCAATGCTGACAGCAGGGCTCCTGCACTCAGCGCAATGCTGACAGCAGGGCTCCTGTACTCAGTGCACAGAAGTTCCCCCAAAGAGCCTGGAGGCGATTATTTCTGGAACCCACGGGCTCTCCCTCCTCCATAAGGTCTGAGGAAGCCTTGAGCTCCATACCCTCCCACCCCTCACCATAGATTCCAGAACCTGGAAGCAGCAGTGGCTTCTGGTGCTGTACAGCCACTGTCCAAGCATGCCTGCTTTTGCTTTTCTTCAACCTTCTAAATCTCATACAATTTCTCTTGGGGCCAACCCTGAAGAAGTCCCAAGGGAAGAGAATTCTGGGCAAGGCAGTCTCAGCTAAGGAGACATAGGGAAAGCCAGCACAGACACCAGCCCAGATGATCACAGTCCCCAGTCTCTCTGTACACTGGCCACTCACACAGCAGGCTGAGGGGCTGCCAGGGTGGGGTAGGTGAGCCAGTGTCAGTGCCTCCCAGCCCCACCAGGGGCCTGAGTTCCAACAATCCTGCACCTCTGACCTCCCAGACAGCTACCTAACATGAGGGTTTAAAGTACAGATAGTAATGATAGTAACCACCTTGACAAGGTCTGTTATTTATTGTGCTGGATTATTCTATATGAATAAATATTTTAGTAATATTTGCATACTTTAACAGGAAAAATTCAAGGACTCCACAACTGCAGCATTCCCATCCAAAGACTGAAATAATGACTCAAAGAAAGGAGTAAGTCAGTCAAAATTACACATTCCGGAAAATGCTTTATTGAAAGCTGACTTGTAACCAAAGAACAAACCACAATAAGAGGAACACTGATGAGTTCTACATAGAAGAAAGTTTTTGAATAAGCTTAGTCTTTACATAATCATTTAGAGCCACCTGCAAGATACATTGAGCAAAAGCAACAAGACACTGAACAGCGTGTGGCTGGTTCACTACTGTCTATGCTAATAGAGGGGAGGACTATGTGTGTAGTAGATATACATTTGCATTCCATGATACCCGTATGTACACGTATGTATATCACACATGGGTGCTTACCTAACCCTCTGCCACCCCTGGAAAGACACAGCCGACACTGGCATCCCTGTGCCTCTGTGAAGGGAGGTGGTGGCTGTGAGGCTGGGTGGCAGAAACATTTCCTGCAAAAGACTTCATACCACTTAGCTTTGAACCATGTGCAATATTGAAAGATAAATTAAAAACTAAAAACCAAATTTAAAAAAAAACAGTAACAAACTATTAAAAAACATACATAAGTTCATCACAAGCTACAGCACATCGCGAGTCGCCCATGTGGTAGTGATGGCTTACACTGTCACCTAATTCAAAATAAAAATTAGAAGGAACATGATTGGAAATTTTTACAATGATTAGATTACACCGTTTGTGTTTCTTACCTAAAGTTGGAGTTGCAGTGGAGCCCTTCACCCAGCAGGTGTGCTGTACACCCTTACATATGCACATTAGGTGAGAGCTTACCAATCCCCTCCCCCACCCCTCCCATCCCTCCTCCCCCTCCCCCCACTTGAATTTAATTGTGTTTCTTTCATGTGGGTATGTAGTTGTTTATCTATGGTTTCATACTAGTGTTGAGTACATCAGATACTTGCTTTTCCATGCTTATGATACTTTACTAAGAAGAACGTTCTTCAACTCCTCCAGTTTAATACAAGAGATGTAAAGTCTCCATCTTTTTATGGATAAATAGTATTTCATGGTATATATATGCCACAGCTTATTAATCCATTCATGGATTGATGGGCTCGTGGGTTGACTCCATGACTTGGAAGCCTTTAGAATGGGAGAAGATACTTGCATGCTGTAAATCTGACACAGGACTGGTAACTAGAATCTACACAGAACATTAGTCAACAAGAATAAGTAACCACATGTATAAGTGGGCAAGAGACCTGAACACAACCTTCTTTGAAGAAGACAGACAAATGGAAATTTTTTTTAAACAACAAAAAAAATCTTGTAAGTTCCTCTCAACCTCAATTTCTAACCTGAAATACAAATTTCAGAAAGAAACAAACAAAGCATTGCCAGGGCTGTGGGGCTTCTTTACATTGAAGCCCTGTGGAGGCCTCAGGCATAATGGTCATCCAGGCTGAGGCTCTTGGGTTGCACGAGCTGGTCCTCCAGCCCTTGGCCAAACTTAGCTGCAAAAAGCGAGGTGATGAGGTCACTGCCAGTGCTCAGAGCCAGGTCGTATGCTGTCTGGCCCCCGGCATTCTTCTTCTGGATGCTTGCATTGCACCTGTGAAGGCAACGTGGAAACAGGTGCACTGAAGACGCAGCACGCGACCTGTGGGCCTGCTCTCTCCTGTCACAGAGGCCAATCTGGGCACCTCCAGATCCCACCTCCCGAAACTGTCCCCAAGAGGCCACCAGGACTTCTGCTCTCAGGGGTGCCTCTACTCTGAGAACTTTTAAGGGGCTCTACAATTTGAAAATGTTCAATGGCCAATGCCGGCCATTGACTCCCATCCCATTGCATCAAAGTCCTACAACCAAGGCTGTTCAATAGGGGCAACATTTTCATTAATCTTTGAAAGCCTCCCAGTGCCCTGGGAGTCAGGGTGAAATGATGGCCCCTGGTCACAAGGACAGCGCAGAGATTGTTGTGGCCCTCAGCAGTGTCTACCAATGGCCAGGAACATACCCCAGTAAAGTGGCGATGCACTCCCTTCCTGCCAGGCCAAGGAGAATTGCTTCATGAAGTGCTGTATTTTTGAACCTATTTAAGGAAAAGAAAAATTCCTGGATAAATCCCTGGCATCCTCAGGAAACTGGAGAGGGTGCATGTGACCCAAGGCATCAAGACGTCTTTTATTCACTGACCTATTTAACTAACCTGGGAAGATCTCCAGTCTTCCCTCTCTGCCCTTCCCTTGGAGAAATACTGTGATGGAAGGGAGCTTTCATACTAGACAGAAAGTGAAAAGTCTACACGCACATTCGTTTTTCACTGTGAGGACCCTAAGATCTGGTTTGTAGTCGTTTAAATAAATATTAATAAATGCTATTTTAGTTCATTTCCTACAATTCATTCCTATAGGAGATATTACACAGTCTCAGCTTTGGACCTCTTGGGCACTGCCTATGTGATAAAAAATTCTTAAGGCTGAGACTCTTGTTTTCGTTCAGGGAAAAGGAGCTTGGCTCCTGTGAATTTGGCCAAACACCAGTCAAAGAATGCAGAGGGCAGGCCTGAGATGTCAGGCAGGCACCTCCACCTGGCTCTCGGCCACTTTGTCCAGCACGTGTCAGTGCCGGCCTGGTGCCTGTCTGTGCTAGGGTTGGGGACACCAGCTCACATGTGACACAGTACTTCTCCCTCTCTCAGGGAGCTCAGAGCACTCAGCTGTCAGTGGGGTGGAGGGCTACACAGCACACTGGAAGCGCTGAGAGAGACTCTCCCAGTCACACATGGCAGCCACCTCCTCTTCTTTATCACTGAGTCTCTACCACGGAACCTCTGAGAAGCAGACTGCGGACAGAGCCTCTCCCCTCCACAGTGCACATGCCTGTCTGTCCATCACTTCACCCCTGAGGTCCCGAGGGTCTTTATATGGCCATTTACCACTGGCACTTGCATACGCACCCAGGTTTCCCACATCTCCTAAGGACACCCAGGAGCTCTTTCCTTCATGTCCTCCCTGGTCTGAGAGCAGAGTGCTCACTCTGTTTACTGAGTGGGGTTTGCTGACGGCTGGATTTTCCGTGTTGGCTATGTTCTGTGTGGCCACAGTTCAGTTTGAGAACACACTGAACTGCAGCTCTGCCAACTCCAGTTTTGTACATTGCTCCTCAAACAACCTAACTTCTATATGGCAAGGTCACTAGATGGGAAACACCTTCTTAACAGAACCGTGTGTTTCAGAGTGGCTGTGAGAGTAGATGCAAAGTAGATGTTCCCCCCAGGCCTAGAGAATGGGCCCTGTATTTTATTTTTTTGAGACAGAGTCTTACTTTGTTGCCCTCTGTAGAGTGCTGTAGCATTGCAGCTCACAGCAACCTCAAACTCTAGGGCTCAAGTGATTCTCTTGCCTCAGTCTCCCTAAGTAGCTGGGACTACAAGCGCCCACCACAACACCCAGCTATTTTTTGTCTGTTTGTTTATTTGTTTAACAGGCCAAGGCCAGATTCAAACCCACTAACCCTGATGTATGTGGCTGGCACTCTAACCACTGAGCTACTGGATGCCAAGTCGATATTGAATTTGTACTTCAAAGAAACTTTGATATTAATACATATAAACAAGTCAAACTATGTATTCAATCAAAGTATCATGGTGAATTAAGGCACATTCTCTCATTGAAAATCTTGAATTACTGGCTCAGCGCCTGTGGCTCAAGTGGCTAAGGCGCCAGCCACATACACCTAAGGTGGTGGGTTCGAATCTAGCCCGGGCCCGCCAAACAACAATGACGGTTGCAACCAAAAAATAGCCGGGCATTGTGGCGGGTGCCTGTGGTCCCAGCTACTTGGGAGGCTGAGGCAGGAGACTCCACTTGAGCCCAGGAGTTGGAGGTTGCTGTGAGCTGTGATGCCACAGCACTCTACCCAGGGGAATAGCTTGAGGCTCTGTCCCAAAAAAAGAAAATCTTGAATTACTAATAGAACAAATCTCTACCACTGAACCTCTAAGCAAACTGAGGATGGCATCTTCCTCACTGGCCAGTGGGGCAGAGGACAGCGACTGTCCAATGCAAACAGCACTTCTCCGTGTCTGTCTCCTAGTGAGACCTGAGATCTGTGTCTGAAGTCTGCAGGTAAGAGGCATCAGCTTCAGTGAGTGATATGGGCCTCCCCTTAGCCAGTCTAATATATTGATGGTTGAGTTCTCTCTGGCAGCGAGGATGCACACGTGGGGCCAGGAAACACTAGGAAGGGGCTGTCTACTGCCTGCTGAACTACTCCGCAGACGTTATCTTGTGTAGAGACCATCTGGGCTCCACCAGCCAAACACGCGTGGAGGGGAGAGAACATTTCAATCTCTGGTAGCTTATGCCTAAGAGCAGAAGGATGGATAAAACCTTGAGATCACGTTCCTGGATCTGCACGGGGGAAGCAGAGGCCAGGCTGATCCAGGCCTAAGCTCTTCAAGCTAACAGATAGGAAACAAAGATAGCAGAATCTGGCTCTCAGTGGGAAAAGCTACTTCCCCCTACTGGCAATCACAGAAAAGAGAGATCCCTGTGCTCTATTCTGGGAGAAGGCCACTCATCTGGCTTCCCTGACACACGCGAGCTACATCCTGCTCACAGTAACCACGATATACAGTGGGAATGACAAAGGGCACAACACACCACTCAGACGGACACAACCGCAGTGTCACACTTTACAGACACACATGAGCTACATCCTGCTCACAGTAACCATGATATACAGTGGGAATGACAAAGGGCACAACACACCACTCAGACAGACATGACCACAGTGTCACACTTTACAGACACATGTGAGCTCACACGTGGATAAATGTCAATCTGTAGAATGGTGATGAAGCAAACACCACACAAAGTGAGGAACATCAAAATAACACAGGATCTGTTCAGTTCGATCTGTTCAGTTCTCAGAGGAGTTCCATCCTCTTGGCTGGACTTTTTATAAAGCGAGGACCCTGCATACTGAACATGTCAATTCAAAATATGCTCAACGGATTTTTGTATCAACCACAAAACATTATATTTAAATGCTATGAGAAAAGTTTTTCTGATTCTAAAAATATAAAATACATCTTAGCACAAGACAAGGTACCATCATTTTCCTTAATAATGATGAAAATATAACAGTGTGGGATAAATGAAGATGCTGACATGGTGAGAAAGTATGTTCCAGCCAGCAAAGCTGTGCACCAACATGCCAAACACTCTGCTATAAAATAAAACTGAAAAAGGGATCGTGTCTGTTGATAGAGTGTTTCTATTGGGCAGAAGCTGATAAAAAATGCAAATCAAAGAATCCACAAAGCTGTATTTGGAGAGCAACGTGAGAGAAGGTTTGCAGCAGAGGCTGAGAGAAGCAGAGTGTAACCAAGCTCGGCGTGTGCGGGGGCTTGACGTGCCAACGGGATGTGCCCCAGACCTGGGCTGTCACCTGGTCTAGTGGTGAGATACCTGTGATATCCCTGGAAGACTTATTTAAACAACGTGGTCAGCAGGATGGAAGTGTTAACGTTGAGTGGTCCACACTCAAGGAGCTTTCCACCCTGGTCTTCAAAGTAATTTGAAGACAACAATAGAATGTTAAGGCTAGGAGAGAAGGTCATGGAGCAGGACCAGACTAAGATGGGGACAGTAAATAGCATGACTTGGTACCTCTCTGTCCTACTTCATAGGTGGGAAAACGGCACCAGAGGATCAAGTGGTGAACTCAGATGTACGAGCCTCCTCTCTGGAAAGAGGAGACGACCATGTTTTCTCTCTGCGCTAACATCACGGATGTATTTCTATAGAGAATTCAGTAGGATCTCGCTTCCCCAAGTACCGATCACAATTACAACACTACTAAACACACCAAGGGTTAAAGGATTTGCTGGCCTTACCCAGTATGAATTTGTGTGTTACCAAAATGTATTGTCAGTTATAAAAGCTACTAAATTAGGCAACCTAACAACCCATATTTTAAATTTTGCTTTTCTCAGTGTTGGAAAACAGAAGTCGTGAAGCCTCTTATGAAGTATGACTGAAATAGGTTTCAGAGACTTATAAGGAGTCTAAACCAAACAGGGCCATGTGCATGGGTCAACTTTGCAGCAGGGCCCCGGAGCACGTGGCGGCTGCCTGGGTTCCTATCCGGCAACTCTGACTCACGGTCCCCACGGCTGGTCGATGTCCGATCCTCTCTGCACGAGAACCGGGATTGCTTCAGGGTGATTGTTCACAACAGCCACGGTCAGCACAGGCCGGTCTTCCTCATCACAGCAGTTGGGGTCTGCTCCCTGCAGCACATGGAAAGGATAAACTTGCCACAAATCCTACGCTCAGCAGCCCCAATCACCATCCTGCTAAGTGTAACCAGAGTCCCGTTAAGGAGCTGATGGAACTGCTCTGAGATCAAAAGAGGGGAGACTCAGTTACTTCCAGAGACAACCTAGAAGGGACAGAACTGGAGTCACCCCCAGCAGGGAGACCCTGACAACCTTGCTTTCTGAGGAAACTCAGGCTAAAGGTTGCATGGGGGCATGGCCAGGGATTCTTTCCCAGTTTGTGCGTATTCCTTAGACTTGTGTGTGCTTATCTGCCTGGTTTCTATGCTATAAAAATTAGTACCAGGTAAAAGTTAATGTAAACCTTAGCCATTTACTCCATTCCCAGTTTTTCATTCCAAGGCCTTAGAATTTCTGTAGTATTGGAAAAACTTCCATGCTGAGTGCGAGATGTGAATGCCAGCCTGAACTCCCCAGAAACTTGTTCTTTTGGTCACACTTACTTCATCCAGCAGCTGTTCAATCATAGAGACTCTTCCTTCCCCAGCAGGTCCGACTTCTTTCAGCAGGAGTTTGTTCTCAGGCTGCGGGATTACAGAATGTAGTCATTCCCATGGTCTCAAGGACTTTCACTGTTGAGTCTCAGGCTCAATGCTTATGGCAAACACTTCCTCTCCAAGGTTGAATTCTGAGTCATGGGATAGGTGAGTGTGAGCATGTGCATGTGTGAGCACATGAGAGGGTGTAAGAGTGTGTATGAGCATGTGCAAGTGTGAACCTCTGCATACGTGTGTGCATGTGTGAGTGTGCAAGTGTATATACATGAGCACGTGCATGTGTGAGCATGTGAGAGTGTACTCAGATGTGTATGTGTGCCCATGTGTGAGCATGTGTGTTTAGGTATGTATCTGAGTATACATATGTAAACATGTGTGTGCATGTGTAAGTGTGTATTTGTGTTCAGGTGTGCATCTGAGTGTGCATACATAAGCATGTGTGCATATGTGCTGAGTGTGGATATGTGTGGATGTGTGTTAAGGTGTGTACCTGGGTGTGCATACGTAAGTGTGTGTAAGCATGTATGTGAGTATGTGTATGTGGTCTTTAGCAGCCTCCAGCACAAACCTCTAATCTACTGTTGATCTTACTGGTCTCCAAAACCTTGCTTTGGTCAAGGTTACTACATATAGACATTGTTTTATATTAAGATAGGGATGCAATAAGAAGCCTCACAAAATCCCAGAAAGTCTAAGCTAGTTTTATTATGAGTATTTCTAGGAAGAAAATCAGGTGAATCCTAAAATTTACTGTGCATAGTTTATAAAGCATTCCAGTTCAGCTTACGCATGATAGTTCAGAAAGTGTGCTCACCTAAGGATTAAGTGAGCCAATAAAGTTGCCCTCTTATTTAGAAAAAAGAAAAAGCTCTCATTTATCATCAGAAATCTGAAAACTTAACCTTTTATATTTCTTAAATACCATGAAATTCATCTTTATATACAGAAAGGATTTAAAAAGCTGAAAGGCCGAAGGAAGCCACGTAGAAGGCAGGAGATGTACTCTTGTTCCACTTCTGCTCCTGCATCCCAGGATAACTATGGGTGGCCACGGGACCACCCCTTCCATTTGTGAATAACACCGATCCACCCATCCCACCCTGGCTCCCTGGCCAGGGAAGGAAGGGGATGAGCACACTGGTCATGGCCCTTGAGTCTTAGCAGATACCTGCTCCAGCCTGTGCTGCCTCCCCCTTCCCTGTCCCCATCTCCCTGGTGCATAGCTTAGAATAAAGTATCTAATTACTAAAGCCCCAGGAGGGGTCTTGGGCAGCAATTGTTTATAATCAATTCCATTACTTGTGAAAAAATGTAATAGAATGTACCAGAATGTCAGCTTCATGACACCTGAGACCTTTGTGTGTCTTGTTCACGTTTTATTTAAACAGTGCCTGGTATATGCATACTCAGAAGTAATCACTGGAGGAGTGAACAAATGTCATAGCTTCAATACTTGTTCCGTAAATGCAAACAAGAAAATAAAGACATACAGCGACAGGAAATTCACACACAGAATAAGAAGACAGAGTCTCCCAAATTGTAACCTGTCAAGTTTATGGAACAGTATACTTCTTTTATACTCGCCAATGATGTTTCAAACTGGGAGAAGGTAGAGAGCATAAGAAATAATAAGCAATAAAAGTTAAATACAATTTTAAGACTTCTTCCCAAATTCACTGGTGTTTAATAATATGTCGAGCCTGTGGTGGGGACAAGATAAAGCAGAGTCTCTGCCTTCAGAGGAACCACGGTGTAAGCCAGGCAGCTGGTGTGGGATGCCTTGAGAGCCTGGTGGAGCCAAGGGTGGAGGGAAGCACCCCACATTGTGCCCCGGTCCAGCTCTGGCCTGGGGCCCAGGCCTTGAGATGTGCTGCTAGTCACCTCTGTTCTCCGCACCACAGTCAAAGAGTACCAACTAATGGCCAGGTGGGGGACAGAGTAAGGATCCACTGCCACTTTCTCCAAAGCTCCCCATAGAATTATTTGTGGCATATATTTTTGAAAAATGACTCTGGCCAGGCTCAGGGGCTCACACTTATAATCCCAGCCCTTTAGGAGGCGGAGGTGGGAGGATCTCTTTGAGGCCAAGAGTTGGAGGATAGCTTGGGAAGCATAGCAAGACTCATCTCTACAAAAAAAATAACAAAAAGAACAAACAAAAAAGCCTCTTAACACCTGAGAGAAACTCTGAAAGGAAGATTCTGGGAGCCTTTAAGAAGACTCAAAGAAACCTGACTCAGGGAAATCAAAGCAAAGAAAACCCAGCAGAGACACGGAGGTGTGTGTTCTCTCCCCAAGCCCTGCGGAAGCGCAAAGTACTCAGGCAGGAGGTCAGGTGCCAGGTACAAACAAGCAGAAGCTTGAGGATTCAAAGCCTCTAATATGAACAGCTGCGAAGACCTGCCACGCTCTCCCATGCAGGAAGGTCAGAAGGCTTGTGCTCTCTGTTTAAACCCTGATAAACATTTTTCAAAAAGCATATGATTTTTCCAACAAGGCCTTCTAATGGGAGCACAGGGCCCAAAACGGGAGAAGAGAAGAGCCCAAACCTCCACAACACATAGGAGAGGATATAGAGGGCAAGGAAGGAAAGAGCACTTTGTCCTCCACGGAGCACTCACCAACACCCTCACCTCCAGGGGAAAAAACGCAGGAGGCCTGAAGGCTCTCGCTGCTCCCTGCACACACTCTCCAGGGACGTCTGCCCCACCCCATGCCCATCCACCCACACAGGGGCTGTGGGTCCACATGCCCAGTGCTGGCCCCATGCTGGGCACCTGTGCTAATCAACTAGCACACCTGTCAAATGACCAGATAATTATTAAGGATCAGCACGTATTTGAGGCAACTCAAAAACAATAAAGAGAAATACAGGCAGGCAGAACTGAATGAGAAGAGACACAGATGATTTGGGAAACTAATGAGAACTTTAAAATAATTCTAATCCATAATCTTGAGATATTTTAAAGAATTTTGCCTCCACAAAATAAAAATATGCTATTATTAAAAAGGAAAAGAAAACAGGAAATTATTTTTTCCATTTAAAAAATGTCAAAATAAAACATGAAAATGACCGGCTGAAGAAAACAGCCACAAGGACACTTACTATGAGCTGCTCCTTTTCTGGAAAGTTTTTGGTCTTGAAATTCTTTGTCCTCATGACCTTCTCAGTGGGTTCTGAGGCATGCTGGCTGTAGTCACTCACTGAAATGACAAGAGCTGAGGACTGAGATGATGTCCCTCCCCACTGCCTGCACGTAAAGAGCCACTTCTGCCAGGGCCCTTAAGACTCAGTACACAATAGCTTTACAGAGATTTCCATGTGCTTAAACTGGCAGCAGGACTCCTGGCACCACCCCCCTGTCCAAGAACCAGAGGATGGATGGGAAGGAAAGAACAGGCCCAAAAGTACACCTTGCCTCCCAAAAAAAGAACATCTAAAGCCCCGAGAAGGACTTCGAAAGTCTCATTCCTGACTTTAGAGAAACCAGAGACATAAAACGGCTAGAACATGATGGTGGTAAGATGAGTGATTAGGCTGGCAAATTTTTAGCAATTCTCTGCCATCCTGGCCAAGTCAGTGTGTTCCTGCTCAATGGTTTTAAAATCACTGGAAGGGAACAACTCACCCCAGCTGGACCTGCTGCTGTACAGCCCATCACCACTCTCCGTGGCGCTGCCCAGGAGGTGGTCGGCGAAATTCATCTTATTCAGGTAAAGGCTCTGGTCAGTGGAAAAATTCAAGCACCACAAATGATGAGGCTGCTTCTTCACGAAAGAGAGGGTCTCTGCTAACCTGCTCCTCCTTACTAAAGACAGCTCTCCCTACCCACAGACTCGAGCTCCAGACCCGGACATCCTCTCCCACTCTTCCCTCAGCTCCATGGAGGCGTCACCTGCCCCTTCATTGGCAGCTCAGTCTGGCCCCTCCCACCCCCTCAGTACAGCCACTGCCCCTCTTCTCACACTGGGACCCTCACAACAGTCTCCCTGCCATGGGCTGCCCCAGTGACCTCTGTACCCTTTAACTGCACCCTTCCTCTGCTTAACCCCCTGAGGTGTCTGAGGATCAGGGTGGCACGATGGGGAGGCCTCAGGCTCAAAGTGTGAATCACGGCCTGCCACTTCCTAGCTTCATGACCTTGGGAGAAGTTGCTTAATTTCTGAGCCTCAGTTTCCTCACCTGTAACATGGAACTATTTAGACCTCCCTCAAATTGATGTTGTGAAGGTAAAAATGAGTGTCTGTAAAATGAGGAGAGTTACACAGGCCAGACCATGCACATGTATCGATTCCATAGGGAGCAACCTGCTCCACCTGCCATGGCTGCCTGGTATCGATTCCATAGGGGGGCAACCTGCCTTACCCTCCCCCAGCTGCCTGCTGCTTCCCCAGCCCTGCAACATAGCCAGCTAAGAAAAAAAAAAAAGAGTTCTCAGACCTGGATGACTACTGCACTTGTACTTGACTGACAGCATATGGAGATGCTGCTAGCAGCCCACCCAGGTCCCAGCAGCCAGCCAGGGCACCAGTGGGCCTCTTCTCCAGGTGGGTGCTACTTGACCTACGGATTGTGCCCCTTGCCCCCCAGCCTCAGTGGGGACAACTCTCTGGTGTGACCTATGCTCCAGAGCTCACCATGGAGTGGATTAGTTGCAGCCACACTTGTCTTCCGACTGCCTGCCCCTCCTCTGGCCTGACATACTCTCCTCACTCCCCTTCTCTTGGACCCACCTGCTGCTCTAGCCACACAGCTGGAAATGCCGCGTTCAGTGATGTCCCTGCTTTCAAGTGCTTTCACATGCATTAGCTGGTTTGCTATGCCCAGCTAGCCTCCCCGAGCTAGCCAGGGCTCCTATTTCTATCCTAATTCCAGTAACACCATTAGTACCTCGCTGGGCACAGAGCCAGAGCCCAATAAATGTCAGTTCCCCTCCTCTCCTTGCCTTCTTCATACATCTCCTCCATCCATTAATCATTGTTTTGTGCATTCTAACTTCCTAGCTAATGAAACAAAAGCCGCTAAAATCAATCAATTAATGTTTGTCACATACTTACAGGCTCTGTGGCAACACTGCAGTCACCATAGAGGAGGGAAGATATGGGCGACACGGCCACAAAGTTTGGTTTAATTTCTTATAAAAGGAGATGGGTCAGCGTGCACAGCAATATTTTTGTCAGTCTTTCCCCAAATCAGTTGTACGTGCGTATCACAGACCTGCCATCAGACTTAGTAACTATGAAGAAAGCCTGAGCACTGGCTTGGCTCCCATAGCTCAGTGGGCAGGGTGCCAGCCACATACACCAAGGCTGGCCAGTTCAAAACTGGCCTGGGCCAGCTAAACAACAATGACAACTGCAACAAAAAATAGCTGGGCATTGTGGCAGTTGCCTGTAGTCCCAGCCACTTGGGAGGCTGAGACAAGAGAATCACTTAAGCCCAAGAGTTTGAGGTTGCTGTGAGCTGTGATGCCATAGCACTCTACTGAGGGCGACATAATGAGATTCTGTAGCCTGAGAACTACAGACAATTCTTGCTCCTGCTTTATCTTTATGTGCCTGAAATTTGGCTCCTCGATTATTATCTAAGTCTATGAAAACTGCTTGGCTACAGTCAACTTCCATATCTGAAACTCTTCCTTTCTGTGGATTACACAGAAGCGCTTCTATTAATTACAAGCTGCAATTTACCACTTCAGTCAATTCTCAGGTGAATAACTTCTGAAGGCTTACCTACCTTGTTTGAGACTTGATTATAATTCAGCCTGATGCTAACTTCATAACCATCTTCATGCACAGTAGCAGAGAGAAGCTTTTAAAAGAGTTTTAGAAAGAATTCATAACTGTGGGTCTGGAACTCACTGCCTTAAGCAACAGTCTAGACATTCTGAGATGTCAGACTTTAAATTTAATCAAATATTTAATTAACACAAAAGGTAGGAAAAGAGAAACAAAGGAATAAAAACTAGATGAAATAAACAGAAAATAAAGAACAAAGTGGCACACTCAAATAGTGTGTATATTTCCACTAAATTATCAATAAACTAAATGCTCTTATCAAAGGGCAGAGACTGCTAGACTGGATTAGAAAGCAAGCACCAAATCTGTACTTCCTTCAAGGAACACACTTTAAGCAAACCACATGACTATATATCACCACTTTGATAAAGGTATTCTGGAGGGAAGTTGGGGGGGCCTTGGCAATTAAGGGACAAGAATCATAGTTGATAGTTGAAAGAAAAATTCTAGCTTTCTGTGTAAACAGCCAGAGGAATTTAGATCCCACCACGAGGCACTAAAGTTTTCAGGAGGGTCAGATAGTAAATATCTTAGGTCTTGAAGGCCATGTGTTCTCTATCCCACAAATCTAACATTGCTGCCCTAGCACAAAACAGCCGCAGACAGCAAGTAAATGAATGGGTATAGCTGTGGTCTAATAAAACTCTATTTATAAAACTGGGCAGCAGTTGGTCCATAGCTATAGATAGCTATAGATATAGACAGGCCATAGCTATAGATCTCTAGATTAAGCCAAAGAATTTATAAACGATCAAAACAGATTATTGATGGGAACTGAATAATACTTGAGAATAAGACAGTTTCAATGTTGACCTATTTGGTAGCAGAAGAACAAAGAGTCTATTTAGAAAGGATCCTTCTAGTTTTGTGACAGAAGAAGGCTCCTCTCACAAAAGTGTCTCTTCATCATGGTGAAGCAGGACGTGGGGCTTGGGGTCTGGCTGACCTACTTTAAGTCCTGAATGTCCCAAGACCCAATAGTGTAGTCTTAAGCAGGTCGCCAAACATCTCTGAGTTTCAGTTTTCCTGGATATCAAATAAAGATTGTTCTGATTATCTACTGCAGTGTTTAAAAACCACCCCAAATGTAGTTGCATTAAACCACATCACTTTATTATACCCATGGACTCTGCAAGGGCACAGCAGAGATAGCTTGTGTTTGTGCCCCAAAACTGAGGCCTCAGCTGGGAAGACTCAAGTGAACAGAGGTGGTTGGATATGGCGAGGGCTTCTCACAGCATGGTGGCTGGGCTCTAGGGAGTGCTGGAGGTGAGTGAGCCATTCAAGAGAAAGGCACACGACCTTACAGAGCCACGTTTTGCAAACCCCAGTGTCACACTTCATTAGTTGAACAGTCACAAACCCACATAGATTTAAGGTGAGGGGACATAGATTTTACTGTTTGAGGGTATGATTGCCAAAGAATCTTTGGGCATTTTTTTAAAAAACTGCCACAAAGGTAATACTCCTCCCTTGGAGGCTTGTTATGAAGACTAGGATGATGAACTCGGTGCTCACCAAATGCACTATTTAATGGTAACTCTTATGCTCATAATAACTCTGCTGCCATATTTTAACAGTGTATGATTAAAGTGAACAATCTGGCTGGACTAAACCATGCTGGGTCTTTAGCTGTAACCATCAGATTTCCACAGCATGTGGCATCTAAGCATGAGATCTTCAGAATCTCACTGTCTGAGGTCAGGTACCCCCTAAGCAGACCCTGAGAGAGACAACCCCCACCTGCAAGTGGCTCATGAGGGCAAGAGTTCACACCAGAAAAGAGAAAGGAAGTGTGTAAGGCAGAGCAAGACAGGACAGGAAAGGGAAGGCCAAGTCCCTGGAGAGGATCCCTCATCACTGATGCTTCTGGAGCAAAAGTTTCATCTCACTCACCTTTCCCATCCTGGGTTCTGCAATCAAGGCCCGGAATTCAGGGTTGTTCTGAGCATAAGACCGGAGGTGAGCAGAGATGTGCTCCAACTGTTTTCTCCAGTATCCTAACAAAAAGAAAAGAAATCAGCCACCTGGGAAATTCTGAAGCTAAGAAAGAAAACTACTAGTGTGGAACATACGTTCCTGGGGAGAATATTTTTCCTTTACCAAACTTTGTGACAGGTTTTCTTAACTGAACCTCAACTGTGTGCTAGAATAAATTCCATTTTCTACCCCTGCCCCCAGCTTCTTGGTACAGTTGATTAATCATAGAATAGTACAAAATCTCAAAAGAACATATTTTGATTGCCACCACAAGGGGTCTTTTTTTCCTATGATTCTATCCCACATATAACTTACATAATACTTTAAATGCACAGTTTAACTTTGACAAATATATATATACCCCAATCAATATATATGTCATTTCCATCACTCCAAAAATTTGCCTTGGGTCCCTTCCCAGCCTGCACAGGATTTAAAGCACATTTGAATTAGGTGCCACCAATATAAACATGGGAGATTTTGCACAGGGCTGGATGTCAGGCTCCCCACACAGCAGCACTGGGCCCACTTTCCTGCACAGCCTTTGCACCTGGGGCTAGAAGCAGCTGGCTGTGTGGGCAGGACCAAGCCCTCCAGCCAGCACAGCCCTTGCAGGCCCAGCTGCCTGCCTTTACTTCCTTGTTGTGCCTGCGGCCACTTGAATCTGCAAACCCACATCAGATCCCACCTTGTCGTTTTACCAATGAGGACACTACAGCTGAGAGCTATTAGGTGGTTTTTCCAAGGTCAGCCAGCATGAGTTAACGAAAAGAGTGCATGATGTCAAGTGCAGACAAACCTTCATTTAAATGCTTAATCCACCATTTACTAGTTAAGTGATTTTGAGCCAGACACTTAAATCTCATTACACCTTACTTTTGTTACCTTTAAAGTGAAACTAATATCTTCTACTTCATGCATTATTTAGACATTAAATAAGAGAACCTAAGTGTCTTAGTTTTGGTTGCCCTGAAAAAAGATCCTGAGATAAAGACTCAGGGCAGGAGGTCTCTTTGGAAGGTGACCCTGGGATGCACACATGATGTAGTAGAAAGAGGGAAGGGCTCGGCGCCTGTGGCTCAAGCGGCTAAGGCGCCAGCCACATACACCTAAGGTGGCGGGTTCGAATCCCCAGCCCGGGCCCGCCAAACAACGATGGCTGCAACCCCAAAAAAATGGCCAGGTGCTGTGGCGGGCGCCTGTAGTCCCAGCTACTTGGGAGGCTGAGGCAGGAGACTCGCTTGAGCCCAGGAGTTGGAGGTTGCTGTGAGCGTGATGCCATGGCACTCTACCCAGGGGGATAGCTTGAGGCTCCATCTCAGGAAAAAAAAAAAAGTTTAACATTATAAAATTAACAAAAATAATATAAAACTCATATCCTAGTGAAATAGCCACATGGCAACCGAAAACCATATATTTCCTTCCCGTTCTCCCGTGTTCCCTAACTTGCCGTGCATTCTTTTCAAAAATCGGACTTTTTAAAAACACCACAGAACACGGGACAAATTGTTAAAAATTGGGACTGTTGGCTCAGCATCTGTGGCTCAAGTGGCTAAGGCGCCAGCCACATACACTTAAGGTGGCAGGTTCGTATCCAGCCCAGGCATGCCAAACAACAATGACAGCTGCAACCAAAAAACAGCTGGGCGTTGTGGCGGGCGCCTGTGGTCCTAGCTACTTGGGAGGCTGAGGCAGGAGACTCACTTGAGCCCAGGAGTTGGAGGTTGCTGTGAGCTGTGCTGTCATG
>CAUYTI010099672.1:0-15132 GCA_963575145.1 Galago senegalensis | reverse complement strand
GAGAGAAAATTACCTTTAGACTTAGAGACTTGTTATAATAGAAATCCATATAATTGTACCATAAGCTAGGTCTTAAGATAAATCTTTACATACATTATGTGTATTGACATATATAAGTACTACAAACAGAAATGATGAAATGTTTGATATATAAAGTAAGAATTATTTCCACAGTCTCAAGTAGATATTTCAAACTGACAGTAATATTTTCCTAATTATTGGGAGCAGCAGACTATCAGTCACTTCTTGGTTGGCAGTTTCTGGTACTCCTCCCTTCTTCCTACTTTAAAGACACTAATTCTCATTTCTAATTAGTTATTGTCATTTCAGTGTTATCTTGACACATAAAAAAGCATCTATTGCATATCTAGAATTCATTAAAGGTAAATTTCTAAAGTAAAGTTATACATAAGATATAAAATTATTAACCCACAACTCAGAAAAATATTCTTATCTTGCCAAACACCCATTTTATGGAACAGACTTCTGGAATAATAAGCTGCTTTTAGGTACATCTTTTGCCCAAATGGAGATACCTTTCTTATGATCTAACTTTCTAGATAAAAAGTTCTTTTTATCTAAAGATAAAAGAAGATCTTTTGCCTGAATGGAGATACCTTTCTTATGATCTAACTTTTCCAGACTGGAAATTAACCTAGGTAGCCTCATTAAATTTCTAAGTTTTCCATGTCTGATTCAGTAAGGAAAGTTTCCATTTTCCCTACTTCAATATTAGAACATGGAATTTTCATAATGAGGAAAGTTATCTTCAAAAGTATACCTTCTGTTCAAAGTTTCTTTTTCATCATAAAGCCAATGTGCAATCCTGGGCCTAATAAGGTTTCCTCTCTCTGGAAATTACCACCCAGGAGATCCAGACATCACACCAAGACTCTATAGCTTTTCCAACTACCATGATGTCTTTGCTTCCCTCAGTCATCCTCTCCTATTTTGCCAAGATGTCCCATTTTAATGACATCACTAAATGTTTACATTTAATGTAAACATTACAGCTGGTGGCACAGAATTTTAAGTAGTGTAACATTTCTAAGAGAAACAGGATGAAAGACATCAGTAGTCCTCCTAACATCATTACTTTTGAAGTTCACATTGCTCCTCATCTGTGCTCATACCTGTGACTTCCGGATGCTTCAGCAGGAGCAGGAGGGCGTATCTCAGGGTTGTGCTTGTTGTCTCTGTCCCAGCTCCAAAAAAGTCAAATGCAGCATTTATCAAGTTTTCAAAAGTAAACTCCGACTGTTGATTATGCTTTTCCTAGGATCAATTGGATATAATTACTGACAAATTCATATGCCAGCATATTTAATTACAGGGAATCTGTAATAACTCACATTGTCAGAAACTTATCCAACATAGAGAACAGAAATAATAATACTAGTAAAAACTACTGCACGGTGTACACAGGCCATAGATTAGCTAATCCAAACTACTTTTCCTGCCCCTGATACCGTGCTTGCCCCAAAATTTCACTCATCAAACTCTCTGCAGTAGCTGAGTCAGGCAGCATGGTTTTTGCCAAAAAGACAATATGCAGAAGTCTAAGGCTGGCACTTCTATCATCTTCTTACTCAACATAAATATTAAGAGGAGGCAGAGTAGACCTCATCTTGGGACATCAGGGATTAATCATGAAAATGAAGGCCTACATATGAAATATTAGGTAAAGGCAGCACTTGACTCTATAATGCTTTGGGGCTGCTGTATCTTCCCTATATTGCTCCACCATGAGACTCCATGTATTTGAGATAAACATTCCCACTGTTTGTTGAATCATTAACTAGATTTTCCCTTACATGTAGATAAATATAATCGATTCTAAATTAATAGAAGTAAGTGTATAGGGCTATCTCATGAACAATGTGTTAAGTCTGAATCAATAGTCAATCAATTCTCTTCTGTCAGAAATGATCATGACACAATATTTTCTATAGACCTATTATGAAGTTGACATTGTGTAAAAGCTAATGTAACAGAAAAACATACAATGAATTATAGGGAGAGAATGGGTTAACAATGACAAGATGAGGCCAGCACTACTGTAATCCAGATAGGAAGCAACAAGCAACCTGGTCTGAGGGACAGGTACATGATACAAATATTCAAATTGAAGGAGAAGCTGCAGTCGTGGAGACAGACAGTTGCTGCATTAACTGCCCATATGGTATAAAGGACCAAGTACATGCACAGGCTTAGGGACTAGTTAGTAGAGTTCTTCTCATTGAAAGTTAGGAGAGAAAGCAACTGATAAGGAATTGTAAATTGAGTTTAGGACTGAAGAGATGATATAATACAGAATTAACAATGAGGAGGTAGTTTTCAATATTGAGTATAGGAAATCAATAATATACAAAATATATGATTTTCTCCCTTAGAAAATTTTTAACTAATGTTGTTGACATATTACAAAATATATTATTTTCTAACCAATTCCTAGGTCATAATTAAATTATTAGCGCTTTTATAGTTCCCAGGTGACCTGTAGCATATCTAATATTATGGATTCAAACATGAAAATAGACTGGACCCTCTCAAAATGTGTACTTGCTGCACAAAGACAGCCATCTCCCTTGATAACATCAGTTTTGCAAGGTTTCTAAGTTTGTCAAGTTAAAATTACTCATAAATTAGTAAAAAAAGAAATCTACTCAAAAACAGTATTAATATTGCCATCTGTTGATGTGAATTTGGTAATTTAGTACTCAGATACACATAGCCTAATTAAGCTAGATTATAATTATCATAATTAAGCTAGATTATACAAAATGATATTGACAGAAATTAAAGAAAATTTGAATAAGTAAGAAAATATTCCATCTCATAGATGGAAATAATAATATTGTTATGATGGTATTACAAAATTGTGTCACAAAGATAGTAGATCAGAAAATTCAGGAATTAATCCCTTCATCAAAATCAAAGCACATACTGACTTGGTATAAACAGGTACAAATTTTTTATAAATTAACCATATTTCAAATATAAAATCTTCTCATATTTTTCTTTTGACAGGTTTGATTGAAATCTCTTTTGTGTGAAACTTTATTTTCTTTCAACTTTTGTGTATTAGTCCTACAATTTCTGTTTAGTTCCTTTTAATAATTTCTTTCTTATTAGTAATGTTACATACACTTTTGTAGATTGTTCTCCTAATTTTCCTTAGTTCTTTGTACATGGTTTCCTTAAGCCCTCTGAAGATATTTGAAACATTTAATCTAAAGGCCTTATCCCATAGTACAAACACTGCTCCTTGGTGATATTTCCTGTCACATTCTTCTTTTAGATATTAATACGTCATATTTCTTGTTTCTTCATATACTGTGCATGTTTGTTGAGAATTGGACATTTATCATATTGTAATATGTTAACTCTGTAAGTATGAATTCTTCTGGTTATAATAATTACCGTTGTCATTTGATGAAGGCTGAATTCATCCATTTGGCTAGTGACTTTTCCTCTATGTGAGATGCCAAACTACAAAAATTTGCCAGAGACTTCCTTCAGCAAGCATTCCCAAATGCTGTAAGTTTTTGACTAGACTCCAAGGTCCCAATATAGTTTCTCCAGACAGTTTATATTATATCAGTAGTTGTTTTGGTTTTGGTAAAAGAACCAATTTCTGAGCTTTCTAATCTATTTTTTGACATTGTTTTAGTCATGTCCTCATATCAATATTCCCATTTTCATCTATGTCATAAAATATATTTCCATTTATTCATGTTTTCTTCAATTATTTTCAACACTCTTTTGTATGTCTTGCTTAGTTATGTATGTAATGTGCCTATAACCACTAAACCACCAAATTATAAATACATAGCAACCAATCCAGAAACTCCCAAATATTTTGAAGCAAACCTTAACAAAATTGAAGGGATAAATAGACAGTTCAACAATAATGGTAGGAGACTTAAAGACCCAACTTTTAATAATAAATTAAAAATTTAAGCAAAATATCAACAAAGAAATAGAAGATTTTAACAATACCAGTTATCAACTACAAAAACATGTTTAATAAAAATTCTCAATAAATTAAAAAAAGTTAAAACTCTGTCATCCTAGCATTCAGGGAGGCCAAGGCAGGTAGATGGCTTGAGCTCATACGTGCAAGACCAGCCTGAGGAAGAGCAAGTCCCTGTCCCTGAAAATAGACAGGCATTGTTGCAGGCATGTCCCAAGTGCTCAGGACCCTGAGACAAGAGATTGAGACACTTGAGCCTATGAGATTAAGGTTGCTGTGAGCTATGATGCCTTGGCAGTCATCAAGGATGAAAAAGTTAGACTCTGTTTTAAAAAAAAGATGCAAAATATTTCTCTGACCAGAGTGAAATAAATTTAGAAATCAATAAAAAAAAAAAAAAGTAAAATAGATGATATAGACATACCTTTGAAAGACCAATAGGTTAAGGAAGAAATTACTAGGGAAACTAGAAAATGTTAAGAGGTGAATAAAAATGAAAACACAGTATATCAAAATAATTCAAGGTGGCAAAAATAGATCTTTGAAAATATCATCAAAATTGACAAACCATTAGCCAGATGGGTTACATAAAAATAGATAAGACACAAATAACTAAAATCAGAAATAAAGGAAGGAACTTTACCTCAAATTTTACAGAACTCAAGAGGATACTATAAAAAATTATACACCAACGAATTATATAATCTAGATAAATGGAAAATGTCCTAGAAACACATAAATTACCAAAACCAATTCAAAGTGAAATAGAAAGTGTAGACACACATACAAATAAAGACATCGAATTAGCAATCAAAAACTTCCAAAAATGAAAGGTTGTCATAGTCTGCCAAACACTTTTAAAAGAATTAAAAACAGGCTCAGCACCGGTAGCACAGTGATTATGGCACCAGCCACATACACTAAGGTGACCAGATTTTAACATTGGTAAAGCGGGACACCATTGGGGGGGAGGGCAGGGCCTGACAACAATGCAAACTTTGATAAGCAGTTCTCGATAGTCAGTTCTCAACAATTATTTGTTATTATTAAAGTTTAACATTATAAAATTAACAAAAATAATATAAAACTTATATCCTGGTGAAATAGCCACATGGCAGCCGAAAACCATATATTTCCTGCCAAAAGAGGGACATCTGGTCACCTTACTGGGCATGGGATGGGGAGGGTGTGGCGCTACTTATTTGTTCCAGACAGTTTGGCTCCTTCTGAGCTAATTGTCCTTGCCTAGAAGCAAAGGAGGGAGCAGTCTCCTTCTGATACTGATTCCACCTGGGCACCAGGAGGGGAGTAGGGAGTTTACCTTAGTCTTTTCATTTCCAAATGAAGTTACATTAACCTCTTCATTCCCAAATGGAGTTACATTAACCTTTTCAGCAGCCAAAAACCATATATTCCCTCCCATTCTCCTGCTGTTCCCTAGCTTGTGGTGCATTCTTTCTAAAAATTGGGACTTTTTAAAAAGGCCTTGGGACGTGGGACAAATTGTTAAAAATCAGGACTGTCCCGCCAAAAGCGGGACATCTGGTCACCTTAACATATACTGAGGATTCAAACTCAGCCCAGGCCAGCTAAACAATGTGAACTGTAACAAAAAATAGCTGGGCATTGTGGCAAGTACCTATAGTCCCAGCCACTTGGGAGGCTGAGGCAAAAGAATCACTTAAACCCAAGAGTTTGAGGTTGCTGTGAGCTGTGACATCACAGCCCTCTACTGAGGGCCACATAGTGAAACTTTGTCTTTAAAAAAAAAAAAAAAAGAATTCAAAACAATCTTACTCAAATTTGTCCAAAAAGCTGATACAGCACATTGTACCCCATAAATGCATTAATATATACATGATCTATGTGTTTATGATTAAATAAAAATTTAAAAAATTTTAAATTACTCAAATTTGTCCAAAAAGCTGGTACAGACATGGTGGAACACACCTGTAATCCTAGCACTTTGGGAAGCTGAGGAGGTTGCATTGCTTGGAGCTCAGGAGTGTGAGATTAGCCTAAACAAAAGTGAGACCCCATCTCTACTTAAAATAGAAAAACAAGCTAGGCACCAGGTCCTAGCTGCTTGGGAGGCTGAGGCAAGAGGATCACTTGAGCCCAAGAGTTTGAGATTGCTGTGAGCTATGATGCACTCTACCCAGGGCAACAAAGTGATACTCTGTCTTAAAAAAAAAAATTTCCAAAGAAAAAAACAAAAGGGAATAATTCTTAACACAATCTATAAGGCCAGTATTATCCTAATGCCAAAGCCAGGCAAAGATACAAGTTTTACACACACACATTAACTAACTTAGAAGTAGGCATAAGACTTGAGTAGACATTTTTCCTAAAAGGCTATACAAATGGCCTATGAGTACATGAAAAAATACTCAACATCACTAATCATTTGAGACATATAAATAAAAACCACAATGAGATTCCATTTTACCCATTAGAAGGGCTACCATCAAAAATTAAGACAGAGAGTTATGTCAGCAAAATGGCCAAGTAGATACAACTACCACTCATCCTCTTCTCGAAAATAGTCAAAACAAAAAATGTGCAACTACAATTTCATCAAAATAATGAAAGAAAACAAGAGTACATCAAAGAAATAACAGAAACACCAAAACTCAGGATAGACATATAGAGGATATAAAGAAAATAAAAGATGAGAAAAGGGAAAAAAGAAAGAAAAGAAAGAAGCAAGGCCAGGCATCTGGCACTGCCTTTGCCATCCAAAGCAGTCACACTCCTCCTTGCTTGAGCCAAAGAAGTACCCTGCCACCTGGAAAAACAATACCTTGCCTGCTCAGAAAAGACACATTACTTTGGTTCCTAAGTTGAAGAAGCTCCCCGTATCCCAGGAAACAGTGTCTTGATTGCATATAGCAGTCATATACCCCCATATTTAACCTGAATCAAAGTAAAATTATACCAGGACTGCCCAGAATAGTACGTCTCCCAACCCCAGCTGGAACTGAGGCAATACATTGTCCACTGTGGAATCAGTGCCCTGGTAGAGGAGAGCAACTGCTTACCCAGGGATGAGCTGACATAGGCACCTGCATCCTTGAGAAACAGGTGCGGGAGTCAATTGAGACATCCAACATTATTTTCAAACAGTTCTCACAGACTGCGTCCCTGTAGTCTGAGCTGCTGAGACACTCCTTCATTGGGGAGTGGATTAATCACTGTGCTGGATTAATCCAGGGTGTAAAGGACAGCAATGATCTGCCATTCTAGGGCACTTGCTGCAGCTATACTCAGCTTCACAGTATCTGCAACACTACTGAGCCCATCATCCCAGAGTTGGAGTCACTCCTACGTGGTGACACATACACGGGGACCAAATTGTCACTAAGCCCTATTGGCTCAGGTTCTTCAATTCTTCAATTACAACCATACCTTTGTCCTCTGGACCAAGCCTCAGGAATACTCCCCCAACCCCTGCCACAGAGACAGACCAGAGCTGTGCCCTACCACCACCACCAGCAGGGGTTAGAATCACAACTACCATACAGCATATGGGCCTGAGCTGATAGAGCATTCCACAGAATCAAAGATCCTGGTTACGTGAGCAATCTACATCCAACTCTGCTACAGAGAATGAACCTGCACCCCAAAATCCAGGTGCCAAAATGTGTCAATGAAACCCTGAGTCTAAAACCCACAACCATTTCAAGTACCTGTATGAGGAAGCCAACATCACTGCAGCTTCTTGTGAGCATGTCAGAACTGATAGAGAGAAACCCCCAAAGATAAGTCTTAGCCTTTAGGAAAAATAGTTTATTCACTTCTTTTTATTCACTTGTCTTATGTTTTTCTGGCTGGGTTATTTCAAATACTTGAGCTCAAGTTTGAATATTTTTGTTCAGAAGATAAATGTACTGGAGGAGTGAAGCAAACTGGCTAACTAGAGACATTAGTCCTCGGATCATCCCAGAATAAAAAATAGTTTCAGGTGAAAAGGCATAGCCAGGTGGAATATGGATAGCACGGGTATAGAACCTAGTGAACATCTCACAAGAAGAAGTTGTAGAGCAGAACAAAAGGCAAAAGCTTTTCACTAATATCAATCCCCAGGGAATTTGTAGTCCCACAGGAAAAGTAGGTCAGGGGTTTAGAACTTTGCTCCCCTCACACTAACAGATTGCTAGCTTCTGAACTGTTGGTAAGAGCCTCTTCTCTTATGAGTCCAAGCAATGCTACCATTTATGAACTGAGAATTTCTTAAAAACAGACCAGGCTGCCAAACCACATGGGATTGTTTCCCCTAACCACAAACAAGCATCCCTTGTGTACCTCTATCTTTGTCATGGCAACACAAACAATCATTGGCCAGCACTCCTTTGGACTGTGATAACCACAAAGGTCATGGGCTAGCACCGGGGAGCTGAAGAATTCCCAGAGTTATGACTCCTAGGATGGGCTACCCATAGGGGATGAGAAAATAGTGCCATGAGCCACATGGCTTTGGGGAACAAAGGAAAGTGGAACACATGCTCTCCTTCACCCGAGGGCCCATAGGTACTGATAGAAAATTCTCTGCACCAACCTCAGTGGAGTCCATATGTTCTTAACAGATTACCTGCTCCATTTTGATAAGGAAGCAATCAATAAAGTCCTGAGGGTTGTTAACATCCAGTGATTCTTGGTGTTCCTTTATTTTTTCCCAAATATAACTTTTCAGAAAAGCAACATTTTTAAGTACTTTGTTATGACTCCCTGGGAAATAATCAATGAGAGCAGGGAAATTATTGCAGACCTGAAAGACAAAACATAATTTATTAAATAAAAATACTAATTGAATACATATGCCATATTCATACCTAGTAAGAAATATCAGAAATATCGCAGTTATGAAAATGAACAAATGCTGTCCATCATGAGGGAGAAATCTTTCTTACATACATACAGCATAGTAATTCTCTCTATGTAGAAAGATTTGTGGGAAAAAATTCTGACCAGAGAATCAAACATGAGAATTGTTTAATATTTATAACATAAAAGCACCTTTATATTCTTTCATTTTGTATCAATTCTTCCTCACAACTTTCAAACATAAGATAGAATGAATTACCATGATTGATATTTTATAGATCACAACACATTTTACGTGACTTTGGGAAACTTGATTGAGGGTACAAACTAGTCTCTGTTTTCTTTCTTTCTATCAAGTAACCTCAGAAATGGAATTCACATCTTTAGAAGCAGGAAAGTCTCAACGATACCTTGAAAACAACTGAGCACCAGAGGAGTCAAGTGACCTCCTTAAAATGACACAATTATTTAGGTAAAGTGTGGGACTTGCCAATTTAACATGGAGTAAAATTATGATTTTTGTTTCATCCATAAACCATAAAACCATCAATTTGTCACTCATAACTCAGATACCTTGTAAGATTGGATGCCTTCTGAGGCATCAAACACCGCTATGCAGTGTTACCTAGTAGTTTGCTGACAGATTATTTCTATGATCCCAAATACTCTCTTTCCTTGGGGAAATATGATCTTCTCAAATTAGGCTATTTCTGTCAGGTAATATGACAAACAAATCTCTAAGTCTTGATTGGGAGGCAAGCCTTGTGGGTAACATTCAGAAGGGCCTGGAAGTCCATCAAGTAAAATAAGCACACTTTGGACAGTTACCAAAGTACTTCACAGAAACAGGACTTTGGGTTCAATGAAAAAGTCACTCACTATACAGGGAGCTCATGGGCTTGAAAGCCAGTGCTATATTTGGGCATTCATGTCCCATGTGTAATATAAAGGATCCAGGGACCCTTCACCCATGATGCTCTGGATAAGACAGCAGAATTCAAACATGCACTTCATAATCCATATGGAATTTTGGACTTGTGAGAGAAAAGAGCATACGTGATTTCTCAGAAGGAAAGGATCATGATCCCACCTGTGCCCATGGAGAGCTCAGAATTCTGACATTTTCATTGAATTTTTCCATCAAGTTAAGGAAATTCTGATCTCTGTAATCAAAACGATTCTTGAAAATAATGGAGCAGATCACATTGCAAGGTGCACAGCTCAGCGTAAAAGTGGGATCACAAAGTGAGCCTAAAAAATTAGAAATAATTTTAAAATACATTAAAATTCAAATTAAAAATAGTTTGTCTTTATTAAAAGGTAAAGGTATTTTAGATGCAAAAGAAAAGCATTTGATAAAATTCAACATTCTTTTCTAACTAGAACTCTGAAGAATATAGGCAGAGGTGGTACATTTCTTAAACTGATCAAAGCCATCTATGACAAACACACACCTAATATTATACTGAATGGAGTAAAACTGAAAGCTTTTCCACTCAGAACTGGAACCAAACAAGATGGTCCTCTATCATCTCTACTATTCAACAATGTTCTGGAAGTTCTAGCCAATCCAATTAGGCAAGAGAAGGTAATAAAGGGCATCCAAATGTGGGCAGATGAAGTGAAACACTCCCTCTTTGCTGATGATATGATCTTATACTTAGAGAACCCCAAAGACTCAATCACAAGACTCCTAGAAGTGATTGAAAAATACAGTAATGGGCGGGGGGAGGGCAGGATGGGTGGTGAGAGGGTAATTGGTGGGACCACATCTTACAAGGGTACATGTGAAACTTACTAAATGTAGAATATAAATATCTTAACACAATAACGAAGAAAATACCATAAAGGCTATGGTAACCAGTTTGATGAAAATATTTCAAATTGTATATAAACCAGCACACTGTACTCCATGACTGCATTAATGTACATAGCTATGATTTAATAAAAATTAAAAAATACAATAATGTCTCAGGATTAAAATCAATGTCCACAAATAAGTAGTCTTCAGATATCAATAACAGCCAACATGAGAAGTTAATCAAGGACACAATTCCCTTCACAGTAGCTTCAAAGAAAATGAAATACCTAGAAATACACCTCACAAAAAAGGTGAAGGACATCTATAAAGAAAACTACGAACCCCTAAGAAAATAAATAACAGAAGATATTAACAAATGGAAGAACATACCATGCTCATGACTGGGAAGAATCAACATTGTTAAAATGTGTATACTTCCCAAAGCAATCTACAGATTCCATGCCATCCCCATTAAAATACCAACAACATACTTTCAAGACTTGGAAAAAATAATTCTTTGTTTTGTATGGAACCAGAAGAAACTCTGTATTGCAACACAAATCTTAGTAATGAAAACAAAACCAGGGGCATCAGCCTACCAAACTTTAGGCTACACTACAAGGCCATAGTGATCAAACAGCATGGTAATGGCACAAAAATAGAGACATAGACATCTGGAAACAAATAGAAAACCAGGAGATGAAACTAACATCTTACAACCACCTAATCTTTGATAAACTGAACTAGAACATACACTGGGGGAAAGAATCCGTATTCAATAAATGGTGCTGGTAGAACTGGATATCCACATGTCAAAGACTAAAACTGGATCTGCACCTTTCTCTACTCACTAAAATTGATTCAAAATGGATAAAAGACATAAATCTAAGGCATGAAACAATAAAAATCCTCCAAGAAAGTGTGGGTAAAACACTTGAAGCTATCGGCCCAGGGAAAGACTTTCTGAGAAAGACTTCTGTGGCAATTGCAACAACAACAAAAATAAACAAATGGGACTTAATAAACTGAAAAGTTTCTGTATAGCTAAGGAGACAACAACCAAAGCAAATAGACAACCTACACAATGGGAAAGGAAATTTGCATATTTTGAATCAGATGAAAGCTTGATAACTAGGATCTATAGAGAACTCAAATTTATCCATATAAAAAGCCAATAATCCCATATATTAATAGGCAAAAGAGATGAATAGAACCTTCTCTAAAGAAGACAGATGAATGGCTAGCAAACATAAGAAATAATGCTCATCAACCCTAATAATCAGAGAAATGCAAATCAAAACCACCCTGAGATACTATCTAACCCCAGCAAGAATGGCCCATATCACAAAATCTCAAAACTGCAGATGCTGGTGTGGATGTGGAAAGAACGGAACACTTTTACACTGCTGGTGGGACTGCAAACTAATACAACCTTTTTGGAAGGAAGTATGGAGAACCCTCAAAGAACTCAACGTAGATCTCCCATTTGATCCTGCAACCCCATTACTGGGCATATACCCAGAAGAAAAAAAATCCTTTTATCATAAGGACACTTGCACAAGACTGTTTATCACAGCTTAATTTAAAATCACCAAAAATGTAAAAACAGCCTAAATGCCCACCAACCCAGGAATGGATTAACAAGCTGTGATATATGTATACATTGGAATACTATTCAGCCATTAAAAAAGATGGAGACTGTACATTCCTTTGTATTAACCTGGATGGAAGTGAAACACATTATTCTTAGTAAAGCATCACAAGAATGGAGAAGCAAGAATCCTATGTACTCAATTCTGATATGAAGACAATTAATGACCTAGTACATGGTGAAGGGTAGGAGAAGAGGAGAGAAGAGAGAAGGAAGGAGGAGGGGATAGGGAGTCATCATGTGTGGCACACATTTTGGGGGCAGGACACAATTATAAGAGATTCTTTATCTAACAAATGCAATCAGTGTGACATGCTTCTTTGTACCCTCAATGAATCCCCAACAATAAAAATAAAATAAAATAAATAACATAAAATAAAATTTATTAATCTGATTATCAGTTAAGCCAAGTTTATCATTTTACAGGCAAGGAAATTAAATTATAGGAAAGGTTTCCCTTTTTGCTGAGGAATCTCCAAGATAACATTTTTGTGATCAAGTGACCAACACACTTTGTATATAAGGAGCTCCTGAATTCACATCTGTAGTTGCTGAATAAGAGTGAGAAATCACAATTGCTCTAAATTAATGGTGGGACAATGAAAAACGGGAAACCTGCTGAGTTATGCCAGCCTCCTTTAGACATCACAGGGTCTAACTTTTAGAAAAAGTTTCATTTTAGCCTAGAGGGTAGAGAGTAATTTGAGAAGCCTTGGGAATTTTGTCCCTGTCTGTCATTCACAAACAAAATGTAATTTTCAGTCTTTCCTTCCACTATATTTGGAAGATAGGATTTTTAAAAGGTAATTTAGAATTGGAGCTAATAATTGCGTTTATCATGACAAGAATTTCATAAGTTAGTGGCATTGACACTGGGAGAAAAACAATTACCACAGATTTCTAATCCAAAATCCAATGAAATGGGAGGGGGAAAAATAAGCATAACTAAAAACACAGCCAAATTACACTGAAGGAAGTTGAGGTAAAGAGTTACTGACAATAGTGGAAATCTATTTAAATGAAGAATTTTATAAATTGGTATTTTTATATTTGGGTGGCACCAGAATTATACTACAGCATGAGTTTACTCAAAATATGTAAATTAGCAGAGTAATGTTTGTTTTTTTGTTTTTGGGGTTTTTTTTTTATTTGAGACACAGCCTCAAGCTGTCCCCTGGGTAGAGTGCCCTCGCATCACAGCTCACAGCAACCTCCAACTCCTGGGCTCAATCGAGTCTCCTGCCTCCACCCCCCCAAGTAGCTGGGACTACAGGCGCCCGTCACAACACCCAGCTATTTTTTGGTTGCAGCGTCATTGTTGTTTGGCGGGCCCAGGCTGAATTCAAACCTGCCAGCTCAGGTGTATGTGGCTGGAGCCTTAGCCGCTTGAGCCACAGACACCATGCCCAGAATAATGTTTAGTGAGAAATAATCAATGCTGATATTTTAAGTAGTGTAAAGAAATAATAATTGATGAGAATTGTACTAAGTTAGGTCTAAGACATTAAAACCCTACATAGGCCCGTTGTTGGCCAAAAGTGTAGCAGGGCCTGGGAAAACCGTACAGACATGGCAGTGAAGCTGACTATAGAAACACGCACGTCCAATTCAGGAAAAGCATAGGTTGTGTGGTTCACAATCCATAAATATGTGAAAAGGTCATTTCCATAACCACCACTTGCCAAGTATTCTCTGGTGAAAGGTTGTGGCATAGGTAACCCGCATTTATGACATGGGGAAACAATGCTCTTTAACTTGTTCTAAAAATAAACTCAAAATTTATGTTCATTTCCTTTGGGTAAATACCCAATAATGGGATTACTGGATTGAATGGCAGGTCTACTTTTACTTCTTTGAGAAATTTCCCTACTGTTTTTCATAGATATGACTTTTTAGGAAAAAAAAAGACACCCGCACTCAAATGTTTATTGCAGCACACTTCACAATTGCGCAGATGTGGAACCAAATCAAGTGCAAAAAGATTCATGAGGGATTTTAATAAAATGTGGCATATGCATACCATGGAGTACTAATCACACAAAAAAAATGTGAATTAATACCTTTTGCAACAATTTGGATGGAACTAGAGACCATTCTGCTAAATGAAGCATCTCAAACATAGAAAAACAAACACTACATGAACTCTGAGGTTTTAAATTAAAACCTCTGAGTTCACATGTACACAGAGGGAAATAAAATCCATTGGAAATCAACAATGGAGAAAAGAAGGAAAGAAAGGAGCAAAAACCTACCTAATGCGCATGATGACAGTATTTGGGTGATGCACAGACCTATAGCCAGGATTCAAGCATTACAAAAGCGATCAATGTAACCCCAAATCTTTGCACTCCCTTAATATTTTAAAATACAAATAAACAAACTATTTTTTTTAAGAGACAGAGTCTCAGTTTGTCACCCTCAGTAGAGTGCCATGGCATCACAACTCATAGCAACCTCCAGCTCTTGGGCTTAGGTGAGTCTCTTGCCTCAGCCTCCCAAGTAGCTGGGACTATAGGTGCCTGCCATGACACCCATCTATTTTCTTGTTGCAATTTGGTTGGGGCTGGGTTTGAACCCACCACCCTTGGTATATGGGGCCAGCACCCTACTCAGTGAGCCACAGGTGCCACCCAAATAAACTTTTAATAAAATTTTTCTAAAATACCTATATTCATGATTTCTCATTTGAAAACATAAAAACAATGTTTGGAAGATGACAGGATTAAATGACCTTTTATGCCAGCACCGTATGCACAATCATGCCTGTACACACAGGACAGACACACACAAGCTCCCTGGCTCTCTGCCTCTGACATCATCCACTTGAAGGCAGACAACCAGGACTCATGATGAAAGATCAGGCTGCCCCTGAATGTGTTC
>CAUYTI010099671.1:0-22982 GCA_963575145.1 Galago senegalensis | reverse complement strand
TCCCAGCTACTTGGGAGGCGGAGGCAAGAGACTCGCTTGAGCCCAGGAGTTGGAGGTTGCTGTGAGCTGTAATGCCACGGCACTCTACCCAGGGGGACAGCTTGAGGCTCTGTCTCAAAAAAAAAAAAAAAAAAATAGATGAAGGGCCAGATTTGGGCCATGAGCAGAAGTTTGGTACTCCTGCTCTAGACTGCTTCCCTACACCATCACCACTTGTGCCAGCCTCTCTCCCTGTTTCTTTCATGTTACCTCTCTCTTTACTTCCTCTAGAACTTCTGCATAAACCCCCTCAATTATAATATCTTATACCCTTTCTAAATTCTACCCTGAGACATGTGACGAATAATTCTCAACTCAGCAGCTTTGCTTCTCTAGTATGTGTGTGTGGCTTGACTCCCTGATTTCACAGATCTATGTCATTTTCAGAAATCAGTTTGACTGATGTGTTTTACCAATGTTAGGTTGATTGCTCTCTCGATTCCCCACGTATGGGAATTTTTTAAAGTTGTGACTGTCTTCTAAATCCAAGACCCAAAATCATCACTGTGACAGCTGGGATTGCAAATAACTCCTATTCAGAACATTAAAAATAAACGTTTCAGTTCTGTACCTATAAAAGTTTGATTTGCTCCAAAAAATGGTTTGCAATCCCCTTGGAAAAAAACAACAACAAAAGAAATGAAGAAAAACCCAGAATGATGCAGAAGCAATTCTGAGAATTGTTTCATTATCCCACACATCCTGTCTCTGCGACAACCTCTAAGATAAAGGAGTCAACTTTGGCTTCTTGTAGAGAACAAAAACTTGAGTTGGAGCAAATGAAATCCCAGCGATCTTTAGTTTTGAGGATGGATAGATCTCATCCAGAAAATAAAGTGTTATAATAGATTTCATTTTTTCCACCCTTTTCTTGCCCTGTCTGTGTCTTACGTTTTCCTCACTGGCAATTAGACTCTGGACTTGGTTATTTTCCCCCAGGTTGGGATGAAGGAAGGAAGCAGGCTTGAGATTTTAGCAAAGGACTTCGTCCAACTAGATGCTGAGAGCCACATCTTAGAAATTTCATCCAAAAGAAGTCAGGGCTAATGTTGAACTTTCCATAATTTTCAACAACTTTCTAAGTAAAAATAAAGATGTCTACATGGACCAATTTTAACTTTTAAAAATGAAAAATAAGAAGGCAGTGGAAAGCCCATCTCATTTTTTATTATGGTTAAATTTTATTTCCAGGAAGAATCGGCTGAGATCCCAGGACCTGGCACAGAGGGAGCTGTTTCTGGAGGCCACCATTACCCTGGAGCCAGGAGCAAACTGAAAGGAGACACCTCACAGGCAGGGGCCCTTGACCGTGTCCAGAATCCCCTACTGTACTCTGAGCTCCCCAAATGGTCCACCAGTCCACCCAATGAGGCACCAAAGCCTGCCATGGAGCATGTACTTATAAATGTCTGCAAATGACAGGGGCTAGTTTTGTGCTGGATAAAGTGTAATTACTTCTAATATAATTATCTCCATCGTACAGATGAAGACACTAAGGTCAGCAGTCACAGCGCACAGCTAATGAAAGGTCGAGTGCAACTTCACAAAAACATGACAAAATAACTGACTTGAATAATCCTATTCATTTTGGTTGATCCGACAGAGGTGGTTACAATGTCCTGGTATGGACCAAGCCCCTGGCTCAGCCACCAAATCCCAAACATCTGACGACTGTCTTGTTTTAAAAGGGCTTTCATTTGATGAGCAGCATGTAAGAAATGGGACCTATGAGGTCAGCGGAAGAAGTTATCATTTCCCATTACACAGATGTGGAAACCAAGGCCCAGGCGAGAGAAACAACCTACCCACAGTCACCAGCCTATCAGTGGCAAAGTCAAGAATGAACATCACATCCTCAGCTTTTAGACCAGGGCAAATAGGGGCTTTGGATTTGAAAATTAAGGAAACCCATCTTAATTTTGTCAGCCTACTCTAAGGTTAAGAATCCTGTGAGCCCTTTGATCTGTATTTTCCTAAAGCTCTGAAGATCAAAGTATGTTGCTCAGTAACTCATACTTGGAGTATTCTGAGAAAAGTATGGGGTGAAATCTGATTACTTAAGTAGAAGACACACATAAAAACAGAGCTAGAAACTGTATTTTATCTCAGTAGCCATTTAACCTTGCTCTTCCATATTATAAAGAGGCTTAAATGAAACACACAGTTCCACTGGCCAAAAATTAAACAGATAAAACACAGTGTGGGGGCAGGGTTAAGGAAAGGAATCAAGAGAAGCGACTATGATAGGTAATTTAATTTTACGGTTACTATGCACCAGGAACATAGTAACCACAAAAAGGAAGAAAAAGAGACAGAGATACAAACTCTGTCTCTGAGCTTCCTAGCAGGCAATGCAAAAAGGGAAACAGTTATTGGGCTCCGTGCCACAGATGAGGGTGCTCACTTTACAAAAAAGAATCTTTCATCCCTCATTTTTGGTGCCATCATCTCTGTGTAGTGTTTCTCATGTATTGGTTTTGTCTCCAAACGTGCTGAGTTAATCTGAAATGACTTGCTGCAGGGCTCCTCAGAACCACCTCTGAAATTCAGAGGAGCCAGCTGGTCTGCATCCCTGTGCACCCATGGTATAGTCAAGTGTTTATTTTCTAACCTTCACCTGAACAGACCGGTGATGAAGGAGAAGTTTAAAACCACATTGGCAGGAGACTATGCCACCAGAATCGGAAATGAAGCAGAGGCAATCTCGGACATTAACATGGAAGTGAGTGAGAAAAAGCACATTTGGGTTGACATCATCCCAATTGGCCCAAACAGTTCTTCAGAAATGCTTTCCCCAACACCACACTATACCCCATGATTGCATTAATGTACATAGCTATCATTTAAAAAAAAAGAAGAAGAAATGCTTTCCCCATAAAGGAGGCAACCTCTCTCCATGCCTCTCCACTCCCTACCCAATCCCACTATAGAGGAGACTGCAGGGGCAGGGTCACTGTGTGGGAGAGGCTGTGGTCAGGACTCTGACACCTGCTAGGCAGCTCCACACAGTGCAAACATAAACTGCATCAGGGTCTCTGCAGGCATAGGAGCAACTGCAGCTGTGAGGGGTCCAACTATAGCTGGCCTTGAAAGTGTTTGCTTGAAAACAGCTTTTAAGCCAAACTCTGCGGGGGTGAGGGATAGGTTATAAAGCTGATTCCCTGTCTGCAGCCCTCACTGATGCCAGGGATCCTAGGAGGTTGGGCAGGAATGAGAGGGGACGGCATGACAGGGCATCTGGCATCCCTGAGTTTATCCTCACGGAACACATGGGCAACCTCTGTTAAATACTCAACAACTGGCATTTAATGCTCCATTCTGCTGGCCTGGGAGCATCTCCCTAATGTAACTTCCACTTAGCGTTGCCACTGTAGTTCTCTGAGGACAGTTGTACCAATTAAGTCATGTGACACTTTAGAGGTGTAAAGCTATGTATTTACTCCCAAACCAGAGGCTCCAGGCTTGTTACACAGAGATATTAAGTGAAAAAGGAATCGCCCTTCGAGAGTTACCAGCAGCACCCACCATTTGCTCTCCAGAGGGTTGTCACTAAGCAGGTGCAGGCAAGAAACCCTGGATGTGACCTTGGAGAAAATACCCTAAACTACAAAGAACAGAGGACAGGGAAGGGACATACTCCCAGCACTGGCTCTGAGGTTGGAAAGAGCTCAGATATCGGCTCCATCTACTACTTGGTTGCTGTGTGATCTTGAATTAGTCACTTAACCACTCTGTGCCTCATTGCCCTCATCTGTAAAATAAGGCAAACCTGTGGCATTAGGCACGCCCAAAGCCACCCTGTTGCTGTACACAAGAGCAGTGAGAACAATCAGCAGCCATTCTCCCTGGGGTCCTCTGCTCAGGACAGCATCTGATTTGCTTGTGGCCCTTTGCTGAGGAGCTTCTGACAAAGAGCAGGGAGGAAAGGGGAGATTTTCTGGAAAACTCAGCAGCCAGGGCCAGCCCTGACTTTGGGTATCACAAACAGTGTGGCGACAGGGTATTCTTCGGAGGTATTTTAAGTCTGCTCCACACAAGGGAGAAACGATGGGCTTGGCTGGCTGGCCTGGCGCGTCAGAAGATGTGTTACTGCTCGAAAGCATAAAATAAGAGTGCGGGTAACTAAACACTATTTTTATCGCAGATCCGCCATTCTCATGCCGCAGGCAAAGGCTGCTACACGGGAGGGGATGGCAGGGCGATGTTTATTCAGAGCATGGGGCAGCCAGAATACCAATGTGGCCTGTGGGTGGCCACACTGCAAGGGCTTCCAGGACACAAGGGGGGTCCTAGGAGAGGCACAGCCACGCTGGAAGCTGACCTGGGCTGGCAGAAACAGCCCTTTCCCCCCAAATCAGTCCCACAGCCCACTTTCCTGGGGGACGGCCCTGTCTTACCTCTGCCCTACCCAGGAATCTGCAGGAGTCTTGTGTCCTCTGCATCAGCAGCAAAACTTATCTTCCAGCTGTGAGCACAGATGATCTGAACATGACAGCTCCAAGCTCCTTGAGGGTGAGAACCAGAGCTGCTGTGCTCACCATTATATTCCCAGTGTCCAGACAGCGGCTGGTGTAGGTAAACAGAGGCATTGCAGGACTGTTTGGGGGGCCTCCGCGAAAAATCCAGACAAAACCCTTGCCCTCGTGGAACTTTATTCTAGTACAGGGAGATGGAGAGACAGCAGATACAAGGAACACCACATGGAGTGGGTGGGTGGGCAAGGTGAAGGGGGTTGAGAGGCTGGGAGGGGTGTAGTTTCTGATACGGCTAAGAAGGGAAGCTTAAAAGTGAGAAGCTGAGATTTGGGCAAAGACCCACGGCAGGGGAGTGAGGAAGGGGCACACATCACTGGAGGGAAGGGTTCCAGGGCGAGAGAGCTGCCGGCAAAGCCCCTGCGGTGAAAGACCCCTCACCTTGCCAGTGAAGACCAGGATAGAGGCTACTATGGCGGGAGAGGAGGAATGAAAAGGATGAAAAGCAGAACATTAGGTCAGAGAGGAAATCGGGGGCTCGATCACACAAAGCCTTCGAGAACTGTGGTTCTCCAGGGGGGCAACTTCACCCCCAGGGGATACCTTACCATGTCTGGAGACATTTTTGGTTTGACTAGTGCCAGGAGCACTCACCTTGGGGAAGGGGAGTGCTGCGGGCATCTAGAGCGTAGTGCATGGGACAGCCCCTACAGCCAAGATTAGTCCCGCCCGAAATGTCAACAATTGCAAAATCTAGACCATTGAAAGGATTCTGGCTTTGCTCTGCATGAGTTGGTATTATTTGTCAAATGAATAAACAATACTGTGCTCATGCCAATGATAACACAGACTGTAAATCAGGAGGCGTCGTCACCCTTCTGAGAATGCTTCCTCTTGCTAATAGAGTTAAGGAGAAAGAAAAGAGACCTTTCCTCCTGCCAAAAAGCACACGGTGGAACTCTTGGTTTTAAAATGCCCTACTTTATGTGTGACCACTGCTTTCTGGCCTAGTGACAATAGAAGTCACTTCTTGGAAAGCTGTGGTGATGTGGAGGTGGCCAGGGAGCTGTCCAAGGAAAAAGACAAAATATCCCCCACCCCACCCCAAAACTAAACGAACCAAACCATGTTTGGTGGGGCCTAGGAATGCCGGGGCACCACAGGAGACCAGTCTAACATTTGTTTCCCCCACATTAAGGCTGAAGGGCAGGGTTTTCCTGGGGCTTTGCTGGTGATTTCTTTAGTGCTTTCATCTCTGATTTTCTAATCTGAGCCCTGCTACTTCCACAAACCTCCAGCCTTGCCTAAGTTTCATGTGGGTGATTAAAGCAAAGAGGACCTGATTCCCCGTTCCTGCCTCTCTGTTTGTGAATAATCAAAGGCTAATTAGCCACAGCCCCATGGGATGAGGAATTAGACGTGCACGATATCTAAGAGCCTCTGAAAATAAAACTGAGAGGTGGATCTGACATGAATGCCTGACAGGAACGTCTGGGCTGAGACTGGCTGGGGTCCAGAGCCGGGGGCCAACAAGGGACAGATTCTCCAGGGCCAGGCTGACCTTTTGCTCACACTGAAGACAGAAAAGGATGCGTCACTGAGAATCTGGCTTTTCTCCATAAGTTCTGGGATCAATCAAATCAAAGCATTAAGAAGCCAGAGTGAGGCTCAGTGCCCGTAGCACAGTGGGTGGGGCGCCAGCCACATACATCAAGGGTAGCAGGTTCAAGTCCGGCCTGGGCCAGCTAAACAACCATGACTACTGTAACAAAAAAATAGCCAGGTGCTGTGGTAGGTGCCTGTAGTCCCAAGTGGCTTGGGAGGCTGAGACAAGAGAAACACTTAAGCCCAAGAGTTTGAGGTTGTTGTGAGCTGTGATGCCACAGCACTCTACCCAGGGTGACATAATGAGACTCTGTCTCAAAAAAAACCCAAAAAAATCCAGAATGAGCTTTGAGATTAGCAAGGGCAAAGGGAAGATTCTCTAGACTAGGGTTCAAGTCCTGGCTCCCCACTTGGCGCCTGTATTAAAGATGCTAATCTCTTAGACTCTCAGTTTCCTCATGAGTAAAATGGAATCAAGCACAAACAACCAGGAATTACTTTTGGAATTTATTTGGTAGGATAGGAGAAAGGGATGGAGAAGAGGAAACATACATACTATTCACTGATTCTCGTGAGGCTGGACACTTGCTAACTGCTTCAGACTCACGTTTGTTGAATCCTCAAACCGACCCGATGTGGTGTTGGGTATTCCAATCTGAGAAGGCTGAGGTAGAGGGAATAAGCCCACTTGCTTGAGCCAGGGAAGGGAGTCCCCTTTCCATCCTGCTGCCAGCAACTCCATGTTCTATGAGCAACACCAGCTTTCACGGAACACTGCTAATTTCTCACATGTACTGCCATGCTGGTCCTTACAACACACACACAGAGCCAGCGTCAAGAGCTATCGCTGCTCCATTTCACAGATGAAGAACGGCTGCACATCCCTTAACGCCCCACTTGCCAAGTCACCACCCAGAAACCAGACTAACATCATCTCCTCCAAAAAATAAAAAGTCCAAACAAGTGCAAAATGTGGTTTGAGTCAAGTGACAGCCGTGGGGGAGATGGTGATGGTGTCACATTGGGAGTTGAGGGAGTAGGCACGGGGCACACTATGTCCCCGTGAGCAGCAAGAATCTGAACCCATAACTAACTGCACAGTGACTACATGCGTGTGTTCACTGAATCCCGGCCGCGAGCCCAAAGTGAGTGTGCCCATTTTACAGATGAGGGAGCTGAGGGCCAGTGAGGTGAACTAATTTAAGCCACAGAGCTGGCTAACAGAGGAGGCAGCATTGAGCCAGGTTGGTTGACGTGATTTCCACCGCTCTGAGGTCCCCTGAAGCTCCTGTAAAGTGCAAAGATGGGAGTTGGGAGTCCTGGAGAGACTGTTCTACCCATTCTGGTGCTGTGTGATCTTGGGACAATCAGTTCCCCCTTCCCTGGCCTTAGTCTTCACCTGACAGGGAGGGGTTCCACTGATGACCTGGTCCTGCAGCTCTGACCTCCTGTGGTGTTCACCATACCCCTCACACCACTGCTTCCCACGTCATCAGTGTCACCTGCCTCGGGGCCTTTGCTCTTGCTGTTCTCTATGCCTGGAAAAAAATCCTTTCCTAGACATCCTAATGGTTCACCTCTCAGGCAATTTCTCAGAGACCGCTGCTGAGAAGCACCTTCCCCCCCCTAGTTATGCTGCCCATCAGGCCAGGTGTCACTCCCTGAGATATACGTACATGAGCTCCGGCAGAGTGAGATACTGTTATGTCACAGAATTACATGCAAATAATGCAACTTACAAATAATGGCACCAATAATGACCCTTTTTATAAGCTGGCAGTCTGTTCTATTCTTTGATTACAAAATCATAAGCATGTAATTCTGTAACATAACAATGTCACACTCAAGCACGAAAGGGCGTTACTTCTGCCAGACCCTGTGTTTGCTTGTTGCCTATATCCTCCAAGTGGAATTCAAGTTTTCTGTTGTGTCTCTTATGTATCCAGAAACTCTGCCCGGCACTTAACAGGAATCAGGTAAATATTAGTTGAATGGATGCCAGAATGCTTTAAATCCATTTCTTTTGCAGCTACTGCACTTAAAGCAGAGTAGGAATGCATGACTAACCCGCACCACTGCTGCCACCATCACTGAAGAACCCAGCTCCATGACGCTGCCCACCTGCTACCACACTTAGTCAGCATGCATGAGTTAGAAAAAGCTGGCAGAATAGGGGTGGGGGCTGCAGTAGTCCTAGACAGACTTCATGAGCAGAGGCCAGCAGATTCTATTTACACAAAAATCATTCAGCCCTCTCCATCCCGTTAACCCACTGTCCTTAAGGAACATCCAGAACAAACCATCGCCAAACGCCATTGGGTTTAATTACTCAGATGATTTTAATAGTGCAGCCAGCTTTAATTACAGCCAACTGCTACAAAGGTGCCTTCCCTGAATTTCCACCATCCTTTCCACATCTCAGTTCTCTAGCTGAGGTCACTAGACACAGGAGGCAATTTACACTTATAGTGAGTTTGGGAGAATACAGAGTTTATGCTGCGTCCCCTGAAGAAACGGTCCGGGATCATTCGTGCTGGATTTTTTTCCTTGACTGCTAAAAGACAGCCCCGGAAAATGTACAGAATGCAATCCTGTTCTGTTCTTAAAGAAAGTTCTAAAACTAAGAAAGGGGGCAGTGGGGAGGGAAGTGAGAAATAAAAATCTCCCTCCAGGGTACGGACTACACTATTCTGGTGATAGGTCCTCTGAAAGCCCTGACATCAGCACATCCAATTCATCCACGCATCAAAAAACAGTGGTACCCCCTCAATTTTTTGAAATGGAAAGAAAAAAAAAGATTAAAAACAAAGTTTTAAAAAGACTAGTGACATGGGAAGGATCCAGGAGAAGCCACAGGCTGCTTTATTCCAATCCCGTTTCAAAGCAGGTACCCAGACAGCAGGACGGCGATCCTGCTGCCTAAGCCTTCTGTTAATGAGATGAGAACCGAAGTTCAAAACTAAACGGTGGGAAGCCTTGTAGGCAAATACCAGATGACAAGAAGATAATCCAGCAACCAGACGCATGAAAGGTAGCAGGGGTGGGGAGCACACATGGAAATCAATAACCAGGTCAGGAGGAATTGGGGGGTCAAAAGAGTGGTTTAGTTGTTAAGAAAGTGGTAAAATTGACCTTGAATGGCGCAGAAAGACTCTCAGCTCTGTGGAGATGTTTCCATGCTTTCGACAAAATGTTCTTTCAACAAGTGTGCAGCAGAGATTCCACTTCCAGGCGTTTAACGGCCGCATTCACTTGCACTTAAATAAAATGGTATGTGTGTGTGGGCAGGATTGTTAAGGACAGGGGTTTTAATTGCCTAAACTGGAAACCACCCCAGCCACACCAGTTGTGGCCTGGTTAAAGAAATTATGCTACATAAGGCAAATGGAAAACAATGTAACAAAGAACGAGACAATTGTATAGGTACTGAACCAGAACAATCTGAGCTACACAGATAAATGAAACAAAGCAGGAGTTGTAACAGTAGGTACAGTTTGCTGCCCTGAGTTAAGAGGAGGGGCTAAAAGCATAGTTCAGGGCAAACTCTAAGACAAAATCCAGATTCTCTCTCACTAGCTGTGTGATGTCGGGCAAGTTACTTTCTCTCTCTGGGCCTCCGTTTCTTAATCCATCAACTAGACTGTTGACAGGAGCTAGTTAAGTACATGACTGCCCAAAGCATGCATTCTCCAGAGGAGTGACACCACCCCCAAAGGAGCAAAACTTGGTTGTGTTTTATATATGTGAAGATAATCTTAGAGTTTACAATGGCCTGTGGCCACCCCCCTACTCTAGCTCAGTCTTACCTGATAAAATCTTCTCCCTTCGTATTTAATTTCTCTCACTAGGGAGAATTTAAATTAAATTAAATTTTTCTTCTTAGGAGGGTGATAATGAAAAAAAAAAGTTGAGTGATACTGATCTAAAGTACTCAGAGCAACATGAGGCAGATGGGATGACATTTACCTCGCCATGACGACACGAGGCTTAAGTGAGATGATAGAAGCAAACGCCTCACTGCCAAGTCTTCTGGATCAGCTGAGCACGGCACTAGGTGGTGAATGCTAACATTAACCCCCATGTCTCAGACGAGGAGTCTGAGGTCTAGACAAGTGGGCAGATGAGCCAGAGGTCAGGAGCTGAGCCAGAACTGTCACCTGGACTTTCTCTGACTGAGAACTTCCTCTTTATGCTCCAACGGTGCCTGAAGACCACATGGTCTGGTTGTTCTCAGAGCTGCCGTAACACCCACACTGGGTTATGCCAGGTCAACCAGGATCCTCGGATGTGTCCTCACCCTGCTGAGCTGAGCCTGAGACGTGGAGTCTAGCCACAAACACCTCACCAAGTCCACAATGGGCAAGGTGTGAAGCCACTCACAGCGTCCTCTTGGAAACCCCTCTAGAGAAGTTTCATCTGAACTGAGCACTAAGTTTCACCTGAATAGACCCACCTGCTGTGAGCAATGGCCTAAGTGAATTTTTTGGACACAGGGTGGGGAGGGACAGGTTTGCTTTTCCTGCTGGCCCCAGAAAGCTCCAAGCCCCATGTCCCATATTGCCCCATAGCAAGGTCTTGGTGGTGTGGATGTCAGTCTCAGTTCCAACACTGACACTTTCCTTTCTTTGTCTCATTTTTAATGCATACCATCTTATTTTGTTTGGTATGCCCTTGTAGACTACCATAAAGCCTTCCTGGAACAGGGAGAGTATAAAGAGATGAATCAACAAACACAGAGAACTCCAAGATGTTCCAGAAAAAGCCACCCCCCACTGGCAAAAGCACTTGTTGGGTCCTATCAGCCAATTCCCCAGGGCTCTTGAGGAAGGTTGGAGGAGGCACCGGGGTGGGAACTGGCCTTGGACAAGGAAGAGAGAAGGAGCAAGATGACAACATAGGAAGGGGGTGGGAGGGTAGCAGGTCAGGTGGGGAAGGGACTGAATGGGGGAGGAAGGGAGAGGGTGGAGCTTTAGGCAGCTGATCTCGACAGACAGACCACCACAGATTCCTTGGTGCAGCCATCCACTCATTCACTCAAGATCTGCGACTTGCAAAGAATCATGGTCCCTCCATGGATACACACAACAGTCAACAAAAAGTGACATAGTCCCTGCCCTCGTGGTGATTATACGTAGCCCAGGGGTCAACAAACTACAGACCTGACCTGACAGCCTCTTTTGGTAAACAAAGTTTTATTGGGACATAACCACACCCATTACATAATGTCTCTAGCTGTCACAGAACCCAGGAGCGGTGCCAGAGCCTATATGGCCTGTTAACGTTCAGACATCTACTGTCTGGCCCTTTACAGAGTTTGCTCTCCCCTGTTTTGGCATCTTATCTACAGGTATATAAACATCTTTCACACAAACAAAGAGAAACATTTGTACCCTATGCTGTCCCGTTTTCTATCTATGAAATTGGCAGGATGAGGGGGCCGCCGTGAGGGTTACAAGAGAGAATACAAGGGGAGCTCTAAGAAATAAACTCTAAACACAGACGCTCCCAGTGCTTTCTTATTTTCATTATTAACTGAAACTAACAATGGCAGGGAGTAAAAAGATGAATCCTCTCACTCCACCCATCCCTCTTGAAAACAAAGTCAGCCTTTTCACTCTGATTCTAGGAATAGGGATGGTCAGTTGATCAATGGGACCTTGACCTAAAAAATCAGAGCACTTTTATAGGCCATTTTACTATGTTCTCTTGATTCTCAGATGAATATTTCTTCCCACTACTTTAACATTTCTGAAATGCAGGCTTCTCTTATCATCAGGGTATACATGACTTGATAAGTCACGTTTGCTGAGAGCAAGTTATGTTGCAGGCACTCAGGAAATTTGAACAAAGTAGATATGTGAGCAATGAACATGTACGTGTGTGTGTACGGATGTGCACCCACATTCGTAGTTCAGAGGACATCAATCTATGCTCCCTTGCAGCTTACGCTGGAATGGGAAGACGGGATACAGGAGGGTAAAGTCTGCAAATTGCCAAGAATTGCTATGAAGAAGATCAAGGCTTAGCAGAGCAATAGAATGTGATGGCTGTTTGCAATTTTAACAGCAATGGTTGGGATGGCCCCCATCCAAGATGAGCTCTGAGCAGGGACCTGAGGCAGGTGAGGGAGTGAGGGTGCTAGAACACAGCATGAGGCTCCAACAGGTGCAGGTTCAGGTGAAAAGATAGCTATGTGTCCATTTTTTTTTTCTCAATCCCCAGATCTGTTACCAATACAGTGCTATCCTAGGATTACAGAAATGCTTTATTGGGAGGGTACAAGCATGGCATGAAAAATTGCTGCCTGCCTTTGTGCTTGTACCGGGCAGGAGAGGGTGGCAAAGTGATTGTAACACATTTCCTTTCAGCTCAGCTCGTTTGAAATAGCTGACATGTTTTCTTGGCTCTAAAGCTGTTCTAAGACTGTGTCCAAAAATGTCACCTGTCAACAACCTGGTAAATCCACAGGTAAGAATTTTTTTTCCCCTCCCCAAAAATCATGGGAACCAAATGGGCTGTAATCAACGTTGTTGGACCAGTTAAACCAGTGCTAGTTATTACTTCTTTCCCATGGTGAGGAAAGCTGAATGGGGAGTTGTCTATTTTCACAAAATGTTCTCAAGGTAAATAAATCTATTTGTTTATGTATCTCTCGATGTTGCACAGACAGAAACATGCAGGTTGATGAGGTCATGGGTTTGGCTAGTAAAATTCACATCCTACCCTGTGACACTTGTCTGCTAAGTTTCTTGGCAAGCTCACCACAAACACAGCTATAGACCCAGAAGAAAAAGAGTGACAATCTCTGGGTGGCAAAGAAGGGATCTGAAAACCCATGCACGTTGACAATACCACTCACTGCCACCACAGGCTACCCGCTACCTCCTGTAGGCAGGGATCAAACTGTTTCAGTAACTCCTGGAAACCTCACTCTGTTGTACAAAGGCGGGACAGAGGCTCAGAGGATGCTCATTCCAGAGCCCATCCCAGTGCCCCATTTTAGGACGCCCTCTGGTCTTGCCTACCTGGCACACAAGGTGACTTATTCTGTGACTTTGATTCCAATTCCCATACCCAATGTAAGAAGTATAAGTCAATGGCTAATCTAACTATCTTCCCTATCTGATTTCAAAAAAAAAGTCCTCTGGATTATAAGGGACAGCAGATTAGAATGTGTGTGTGTGTGTGTGTTTGTGTGTGTGTGTGTAGCACTTCTAGGGGTCAGCTTTAGTTCTCTGGAACACTTCTAATACAGAGCACCTTCCTTCTTCAAGGGGCCAGACAGAGGAAGTGTCGCTCTACTGAGCATGCATAACAATAATGGCCCTGCAAACCCCTCACTCTGACTTCCGAAGAACTTACTTCTATAACCAAATGAAAACAGACAGCCAGGCCTTGAACCCACACATGTTAGAAACAGGTAGTACTGTGTTCCGGCTGGCTTCCCTTCCCCCGAGATGTTCTGGCAGCCTCGGGGAGCCCCGAGTGGGGGTGTTTACTCCTTTCTCCCAACCTGAGTGTGACTCATGCCAACACTCCTCTGGCCTTAGGCTCAGGCTCGGATGGGGGATGGAAAGATACCCTCTGAGAGCCCTGTGACCACTGCTATGATGTCCCTTCCCAGACCCTCGCCAAGGAGGTATACCTGGCAGGGGGAAAGAAGCAAAAAGCCAACCCAGACAGCCTGGGGGCATCAAAGGACAGCCTAAGTGCCCCGCCCTCCCTTTGTACAAGGGATTACTTTCAGGATAACTCAGCCAGTACATTCTTCTAGTAGGAGATGAGAAGCAACAGGGACACACCCTGTGTGTTCAAATGAGAAGTGAAACGTAAGCTGTTGGGGGAGGAAAGAGTGTAAGAGAAAGGGAGAAAGTTTACAGAGAATGAATGAGAGAGAGAGAGAAGATATGTGATAGAAAAAAAATTCAAGCTACACAATTCTCATCCTGATACTGACTTTCAAACCTATAATCCAAGTAAAATGCAATTCCTGTATACTGGTGTATTTCATTTTATACAGCCCAGGGACTTCTGAAAAATTGGATATGAAGAGGAATTCTTCTTTGTAAAATCTTTTTTGTATACATCTTGGAAAGCTTACAACTTGAAGATTCCTCTTTCATGAAGATAAGAATCCGTTAGTAAGATAAACCTTGTTTCCCAATGGCCACAGGTATATCCTCCTGGTAACTTTGGGTTTGCATGTCTTAAATGTTTTCACATTTATGGAACCACCAGAAGGGCATGAGAGGCATCTCTCTCAGCCTCCTCATTAAACAGAGGAAGGGTCTGAGATCCAGAGAAGCAAAGTGACTTGCCCAAGGTCGCACAGCTAGACTGAGTTAGGGCAGAACCTTGACCCTGTACCACATACTGCTGGTTACCCACCTACGCTGACTGAAATAGGTAGGCCTGAGAACCCAGTAGTTAGAGGAGCCTGTACTTTTAATGCCCTAATTTCTAGAAGTCAAAGCTGTATCACGGAGGTATTTCTCTTTTTCATTACAGGAGTCATCTCTATTTTATTTATATTTTGCAGTGAAATGATTTAAATCAAATGTGCTTGGGTGCAGAGGAAATTTGACCTGAAAGAGAGTTTTTGTGGCAGAAAGAGAGCCAGCAGGTACTTATTTCCCGCCTTTCCGAGGCCGGTAACATCTTGGTACAAGGGGATCCGTCAATATATCTTTCATAAGGGCTTCTCTGCACAGTGAGGTGGAAAATCTTTCCAATGACTCTGGCCCATTTGTAACTTTGCCCTGAATAAAAGAAGGGATTGATCAAGCTTGGAACGCTTCCATGCCCGGGGGCCTTCCTGTGCTCCAGGAAGGCAGAGTCTACAAATGGAATTCAACTGGGCAATTGCTCCTGCAGGAAGAACTCTGCAGGGGTAAGCAGGGCCTCCAAGGAGTGGGGGGTGAAGGGTTAAAAGTGCACAGCCTTCCTCTGTTGGGGTCTGCAGAGGGACTAAAGTCTCTAAAATAATGAGGCTCAAGAAAAGGGTGACAGAGAAGACTTGTTATGTTACTGGGTGTTCCGAGGCTGCAGACTGCTTCTCATCTGCGATGCACAAAGCACATGGGCAGGATACAGCCTTAGCGCATCCTTCCATCAATCAGTCAGTATCTTAAGATCTACATGGGCCGGGCAGAGCAGAAGAGCTTAAAGGCTCCATCCTTAACATGGCAAAGGGGTATGGGGAAATGAAAAGGATATCCCCTTCCTCCAGACACATCCCACAACACTAAATCCCCCAAGATGGCACCAATGGCTGTTTGTGAGCTGAGAGACCAGGAGGGCTGAGCTCAGCCTTAGATGGTTAGTTAGCAGCTCTTGGGGAACTGACTTCTCCCCCTGTGCCTCAACAGCATGGCAAAGGTGACTAAACCTGCCTTTAAAAGCTGATGCCATAAGTATCTGAGACAATGAAATACAGGGCAGAGTCCAGTGCCGGGCAGAGGAAAGGCCCAGAATGAAGAGAATTCCTTCCCTTCTCTTTAGAACTAACTCTTCCTCATCTCACCCAGCTCCCAGTGAGGTGAATGTAAGGCTCTGCCTAGAACAGCCACTTCTCCTTCCTCTAGGGTGTTTTTGAGTTCAAAGACTGATGTTCAATCTGCATCCTTGCAGGCTAGCTCAATCCTAATGCACCTGTCCTCACCCTTGTTCGCCTACCCAAAGATTGCCACAATCCCTAGCTTCTTTCAAATTTCCTGTGCATCTGACCTTGAACAGGACTCCAAGACCCAGTTTCAGGACAAATGGGATTAGAAAACCTAAATTAAGCCAGAATTGCTATGAGGATTAGAAATCAGTATTCATCCCAGTACTGACACAGGGTAAATGCACAATAAACGGGATTCATCATTCTCCATGGGGAAAAGAACATCTATCTCCTCTAATCATCACGAGGATCAGAAGTAAAATATGAAGTGTTTAGTCTGGTGCCTAGGGCAACAGTGGACACTGTGTAAATCTTGGCTGATGGAGGCAAAGGATCAACAGATGAATGTAAACATGAATAAAAGAAAAAAAGGAAGGTCCATGGAAAAACAAATGTCTTGCCCAGAGCCTCACATCCAAAAAGAGGTCCCAAGACGTTTGCCTAATGCAGAGAGAAAAGGCAGGAAGCAGACTCAGAGATACACAAGGGTCTACAATAGGGTCTCTCAACCCTGACATTATTGATGGTTGGGGCTGGATCATTTTGTGTTGGGGGGGCATCCTGTACATTGTAGAATGTTGAGCAGCATGCCCAACCTCCACCCACCACATGCCAGTGCACCTCTCACCCTAATTGTGACAACCCCAAATGTCTCTAGACATTGACAAATGTCCCCCCATGTTGAGAGGTACTGGTTTATAATGGTGTCTGACACAGGGGGAGCCCTCGTCAGCAAAGACTTGCTGGAAGAAGGCTGGGCTGAAGACCAGGGCTGGCTCCCGGGCTCCTAGGCACAGCTAACCCTCTAGCCCGCTCTGGTTGCCTCAGCCTGGCTCTCACTCCTCATGACAAGTGGGAGAGAGGCTCACTGTGAGCACGCACCAGCTTGGTTCCTCTGAAGCAGACAGCCGTTCCTTTTGTGTACTGTTTGTGCTGTGCCTTGTTAAGAGGGGAAATTTTCTGGGAACCTATTTTTTCAGCCCTGCAGATTTCAAGTGGATACGGCAATAAACATCCATGACACACAACCCCTCTCCTTCCTCTGCCTTCAAAGGGATTCTTTGAAAGTACTTCTCGTCCCAAATGGTTTGATGTTCCTATTTTGTGAATGAGCCATTGCTGTTGAGAAGATTAAGAGGTATGGAGTTAAGATGTGTGCTTGGGGTGGTTCTGGGCTGAGAGGTGGAAAAACCCAGGCCTCCTGCATCTGAGCTTAACCTTTGGATGGATGCCAAGGAAAGCTGTGGAGGGGAAAAATAAAATGCATAGGTCGTAGTTGGAGGGGCCCCAGGAATCAGGGGTGGCAGGTGAGAAGGTTATGTGAGCTCAAAGGCAGCTGGTTTAGAGGCTGGGAGTGGGGATCTATCACCCCTATAAAGACAGAATCAGATCGAAACTTCTGGGACCTGCCTGCTCTCAGGGATGAGCTGCAAGTGCCTTCCTGGAGCATTTACACCTTCCTTTTCTCCCCAGCTACAGTCCTTTGCAGAGTTTTATCTCCCTTGGGTCCCTTCACTTCTCTCCAGCCTGACTTTCCCCCTATTGTTTCCCAGCATGCTTTTCAGGCACTACCAGGTTTCCATTCACCCCAGGACCTTTGGGCGTGATGTTTCCTCTTCCTAAATAAATTGCCCTCTCTATACTTCTTTGCTTCCGCTTAAATGCCACTTCCCAAAGGAAAGGCTCCTTGCCCCCTCAGGTCAAGCCCCAGAGCCACACAGTCTCCAAACACTGGCACTTTTATCTGGTTTCACTTATCATAGTAGTCCTGGGCTCAAGGACTGGCATTGTCCCCACCAGATAGCTACACTGCCTGAGGGCAGGGACCACACCTATGGCCTCATTAATAATGTCTTCCCTCCTACTCAAGGCCAGTAAATGTTTGCAGTAAATAAATGCATAAATGGGGAAAGGGAAGAGAAAGCCTTGTTCTAAGAATAGACAGAATGTCCCTTTCAGGGGTCATGTCCCATGGCTCCGTTCCCAGATACCGTTAGAATGAGACAGAGCATGATGTCTGCCCAGCCCTGGAGGAGCAGGTGGACTCCCTTCTTCCTCTCTGTCTTACACGTCTCTCTTTTCCAGCCTCAACCTAGGTGAAGATACGGTCCCCCTGACCACCCCCAAAGAGGCCCCTTGAGTCCAGGATAATGGCATGGTTGCAAACCCACCTCTTGTGTCAACAGTGAATCAAATCACCAAGCTCCCACTGCTGTAGCAGCAGAAGGGATGACGACAGAGGAGAGGTTACCTTCAGGAGCTTTAGAAATGCAGAGTCCCAGGCCCCAGGCCAGGCTGGCTGAAGCGGAGTCCTCATTCTAACAAGATGCCTTGGTTCTAGTGTTGGATGCTCTGGGCTGGAGCAGCCCGCTGGTCAGACGCCCTGGAAGATTTGCTGAACTATCGATTATAGACCCCAGCCCAGCCCCCCTGCCCCATTGCCTCATATTCCAGGAGAGACAGGAGAATGTGTATTTCTCTCCAGTTCCCATGTGATACTGCTGCTATGGGCCCAGGACCATGGTCTGAGATGATGACTTTAAGCATTGGGGTGGGGAGGACAGGTCCAGCCAGAGGGCTCAGGGCCCAGGAAGGCCTTCCAGAAGAGTCGAGGTCTGAGCGAGAAGGATAAATGGGAGGCTGCCAGACAGAGGAGGAGAGGGGGGGACACTCCAGACAGAGGAGAGGGGGGGACACTCCAGACAGAGGGCACCACTGGAGCAAAACTAAGCGGGTGGGAAGGGAAGCAAGGTGTGTTGAGGGAGTGACTCAGCTGTCCCCAGAGCTCAGGCTAGGGGGGAGGACGATGGAGGGGAAGATGGCCCTGGAGGTCCCAGAGCCCTGCTTCCCATTACCTGCAAGGTCCCTCCTGACACCACACTGTGAACAACGGAATGAACACCCTCATCTCCTCCTCCTCCTCCACAGAGCGATACCTCATGTAAGGCCCACAACACACCAGGCCTTGTCCAAGGGCCTTGCATGTGGTAACATACTTCTTTCTCTAACTTTTGTTTAGTAATAATTACAGACACCTAGGAAGTTGCCAAGACAACAGAGGAGTTCCACATTTGTCCATCTAGCTTCCCCAGGCGGTGACATTTTAGAGAACTGCAGCACAATGTTATAACCAGGTGACTAACCCTGGTATGATCCTGCTCACCCGATGACACACTTGATTTGGTTCTCACAGGTTCCCACGCCCTCGTGTAAGTGTGCACTTGTGTGTGTTACCTGTTTAACCTTTATCACCACGCTAAGATTTTCCCATTTTGCAGATGAAGAAAACCGAAGCACAAAGAGAATAAAGTGACCTGTGCACGAAGATGTGGGATGCAGACATTGAACTCAGAAAGTGGCTCAGAGCTGCCGCTCAACATCACGTCTTGGGCCAGTTCTGGCAACCAGCACAAACTCATGGATCAGAGATGTTTCTTGAAGAATACTCACCTCCAAAAAGAACTGCTTGATGCCAAATGCAGGTTCCAGACCCAGCTTCTTGAAGGCCCAGGTCCTCTGGGAGATGGGACATTTTCCCCCAGGCCATGGCCACAGATGCCCGGCCCTATTGGCTCCTGGGCAGTCTGGTTCCCGGTTCAAAGACGAGCCTGTCTGCCAGGTTTGCCCCCAAGTACCTGGTCAGGTGATGTTCTCGGGTCTGGCCTGGGCTTCAGGCCAAAGTCAAGACCAGACAAAAATCCCCTGTTCTAAGTCTCAGCCCCTGCCCCGGAGCACTGGCACACCACAGAGGCTTGACTGTGAGGCCAGGAAGCAGGAAGCTGGGCTGCTCAGCCCTCAGCCAACCTCTAGGCCCCCGGCTGTGGGGCTGGAGGAGGGGGGAGGGACAGGACACACAAGGAGGCCGTAACACCACTGCACAAGGCCTCTCTCATGAGGCAGCCTGAGCTGGCAGCAACGTACGAGACGAGGCCCCCCTCTGCCGCCAACTTTTATGGCACACTGGGCTCCTTGGAAGGGAATGTTCCTTCTGCTTAGAAATATGCAGGGCTGATCTATGCTTGTGGACAGGGGACGCACACAGGCATGCTCACAGCTTGGCTTCCAGCCAGATCAGTGGGATACGGGTGGATCCTTTGCTTCTTCAACAGCAGTGATATTGTTATAATGCTATTGTGTAACTCAGGCCAGAAAAAAGGGGGGGGGTCCAAATCATGAAAAAAATAAGAAGTTCTAAAGATCCGCAATGGCGTTGGGAGTGGCTATAGCCAGGCACGGGATGATTGTTGTCAGGCCCTGTTACACATCCTCATCTCTTAATCTCCCCACGCCTCGGTTCCCCCAGCCAAGTGTGGATTAGGCTGGAGGCAGTCAGCCTAGACTATTAACCTACAGGACAGCATTTGGGAGAGTGGGATCTAGGGTTCGAAGAGAAGGGGTTTTTCACTTAGAGACTGTCCAGAGATTCAAAGCACAGCTGCCTCAGACAGGCCTCACCCAGGGGTGAGGGTCACAGTGATGATTCAGTCCATTCTGGGAGACTTGGAACATTGGAGAGGGCTTGTCCAGCCAAAAGAACAGTAAAACTCAATTGTTTTAAAGATGTATTGCTGTCCAAACCAAGCTTGTCCACTCACTAGTTTCTAGTTTTAACCTCTAAAAGCAACTCTCTTCCAAGGAATCATTTCAGAAGCTCTAAATCTGAAGATTGGGGGGATTCTGGAGAAAGTTTGGAAGCAACAGGCCCTACGGGAGTAATGAATTTGAGCCCTCAAGTGTTAACATAGCCTCTGGCTCCCTGACAAGGGAGGCTCTGACCTCAGTATCTTCCCCAGGGTCACCTGTCACCCACAGAATAGCACCCCTGGGGTCCTGCAGAGGAGGAGGAAAAACCCTTAGTCTGCTCACCCAGCTGTACAAGTAAAAGTCATTTTTCATAAAGCCCTTGAGAAACCACTAGATTCTAAGTCCCAGAATATACATTAAAGGCCCCCCTCGGAGGACCAGAAGTACCTCCCTCACTCCTACCAATTGCTTCTCCACGAATGGCAAAGATACATCTGCTATCTAAAAGAACTCAAACTGGGGGAAATTTATACCCTCCCATTCCCATAAAGGAAGGCCTGCAAGGAAAGAAGCCAGAAAAACCACTTCATTAGTGATAGAAAATCAGTAACCAGAATGACAGGGGCAACTTCACAAACCAAGATGAACAGAAATGATTATCAGTAACATTAGATGAAGCTCTGAGCTTCCTGGTGGCCAGAGCAAAAAGCAACATATTGTGTAACTAATTCACAGTCTGGTAGCTGTAAGTTTAGCAACAGAAAAAAGCTTGGTCTGCCACAAGTGTGTCAGGCAGGAGGTGATGAGGGAGGGAGTTAGTGGCAACCAAGTCAAACGGGGCCTCGCTGGTCAAGGGAGCCAAGCTCAGGCCTTTGGCTTATACTTCAAGGTGGGTGAGGAGCCACTTAGTGGGCTTTGTGCAGAGTCCTGTGTTCTTCTGACTTATGATTTTATAAAACAACCCTGTGAGCTGTGCTGGGAATAGTCTGCTGGGGAAAGGCAGAAGGAGGGAGGCAGATTTAGAGGCCATAGCAAAAAAGCCAGACAAACCCTTGGAATAAAATCTAGTCTTCTTCCCTGGGCCTACAACATCCAGTGTACTCTGACCAGCCTGTTTTCCTCCAGCCCCTCTGCCCACCTGCCCTGACCTCTGTCCTTTTCCTGTCCTGAGCAAAGTCTTTGTCACTTTGCACCTTTGCACACATTGTTCTCTCTACTTGGCATGGTTTTTTTTTCCCACTCTTATTCTTTGCATCTCAGCTGAAATGTAAGCTCCCTGAAAAACCCTTTCCTACGCCTCCCTCATAATAGAGGAGTCTCCTCTCTACCAGCCTCCCAGACTCTGCGGCTTCTATCCCAGTACCGGGAGATCCGTGCATGTTGCAGCGCTGGTTTACCCATCTGTTGGTTGTTTTCTTTTATCCTTCTACCAGGATGTCTGTTACTCCATGAAGTCAAAGGTCATCTATTCCCCACTGCACAGCACATGGCACATAATAGGTGCTTAATAAATTCTGATGAATCAATGAATCCATGAAGCAGACAGAGAATTATCTCCAGCTTAGAAAATAGAAGTTCAGGGAGGTCACGCAACTTGCCTGAGGTCCCTGGTGGTAGATCCCCAGTCTGACTCCAAGACCAGCCCCCTTGATCCTATACCCACTTACTCTGGACTCAAATCAGATGATCTTGCCCTGATCTTGCCTCTGCAAAGTTTCTGGGAGGAGGTCCTTAGCACTGGATTAAACTGAGATTTTAGAGTTTTGACACAGGGCCAATAAGAACGTAAAGATGATTGCTAAAGTTCCTACAAGATGCCAGAAGCAGCTTAGGAAATTGCAGCCGAACTTGGATGAGGTCCCAGCAGAGTGCAACAGCAAAGGGCCAGGAGGCAAGATCCCACCTGCTGGGCACACTGCCTCCACCTATCTTCTCTGATACACACAGCCTTTATCTTATCAGTTTTCTAGGCTGGAGCAACCTTAAGTGTACTGACTTAGTCTTTGGATACGACTCAGAGAAGAGATATTTACACATGTCATCTGGGCCTAGGGGCCTGTAGTTGTTGGCAGCCTGCATTTATAGTTTTACCAGACGGTGGAGGTGGGGGGAAATAAACACCCTGTCTGCCTCCCCTCTGTGCAGATTTGGGAGAGTTGGGAAGATGATACAGAAGTTAGGGTCCCTGCTCTGAAGGTTCTGTTTTGCTTCCACTTGTCTGGTTTGGACACCAGAAAGATTTGGGGGCAACCTGTTATCTGAAAGGGCTGACCTTGAAACCCCAGTCAGACTTCATGGGGCCGTCTGCATCAGTAGCAATGACCTGCGATGTGAGTCTATATCCAGGTGTCTGCTGGGTGCCCACTTCTTTGAGCTGTAATTTCTCTTCGGGTCATTTACAACTAGAGAGGTGAGACGCCCTTTGAGATCCATGACAAATACTCAGAAGCCTGGTGAATGAATGCCCAAATAAAAAGTAACTGTAACAATGACATTGGCAGCGGGTATTAATATTATTTATGGGACCCATTACATGTGCCAGGCACTGTGCTAGTTGTCGTCTCCCTCCGCCCGCGAAGGGAGAGACACCGAGGAGAACTTCCAGAGACACCTTTATTATTATCCTTCTTCTTTCTTATTTCCTTTATTATATTCTTCTTCTTACTTATTTCCTTTAT